>JAZHYW010023113.1:0-88392 GCA_037355805.1 Ixodes ricinus | reverse complement strand
AAACAGAACTGGCGGGAGTCCTACGAAAAACAAGTTTTTCACGTGGATCACCGCAAAAGCCGAGTCTGGTGGCGTGCTGTCATCTGCTCCACATGCGTTATCTTATGTTTATATATTTATTTCTACAATAACAGCAAGTATGGTCGACGCCGTGCGTCAATTAGGTATGACCTTCGTAGCTGTCGTCATGGGCTCCGTGTCTCCTTGCACAACTGGGTTGAAAACATAATGAACACAGTGTCGGCGGTAACGCGTTACAAGTAACGGCGTTACCGGTTATTTGTTTCGGTAACGTAGTAACGTGTTACTTTTCAAAAACAGGAATGGTTAGCCTGTTTACGTTATTTATTTCGAGTAACGGGTAACGTAGTTACGCTACTCGCAGCATATTTCCAAGACATGAAAAAATTTACGCTTATTTATTTTCGTGTTTCTATCTTTCGTTTTACCTTCAGTCCAGGCGCAGCCGACGCAATGAGCTGAACGGACCAATCAGACAGGGTCAAAAGCGCACCGTCATGGTGTTTGTCATATTTCTGTACATGTTCTATCATGGCTGAACCAATCAAAAACAAAAAAGCACCAGTGACTTGCGCTTTTGAAGTGTGTTATTGATCCAATTTGATCGTAGCGGCAGCTGCTTCTGGACTTAAGCTGAAATGAAGTATATATAGGCGCTAAGTCATAAATTATTACACTCACCCCACATACGTTGCAAAGTTTGACCGCCTTTTCCTACGCAAAAACTCCTGCTTAAGAAAAACACCCTTTGTCCCAGTTTCCAGAAAAAAAGCTGTCGACCAGAAAACGCCGTTTCCATCAATTTAAAAATAAAAAGTATCGCGACAGTAACGTGCGTTACTTTTTGTTGATAACGGCAACGTTAACGCGTTGCTTTCATTTTGAGGTAACGTAGATCTGTAACGCGTTCCTTTGTTGGCTAATAATTGGTAACGTATTTTCTTACTTTTCAGTAACTCCTACAACACTGAAGTCATATTGATGACGACCAGTTCGTACGTGGTGCATTCAAACTCCAGGATATGTAGGGGAAATGCCTTAAAAATAATCTAAGGCGTTTTCCTTTTTCTTTATATGAGAGGCAAAGTGCAATAGTAGACGCGCTGATGGCACAACGTTGCATCTGATATCCGATATACATTGTGTGACTTTTTCAGACAACCAGTTTAACAAGTTAGGATCTAGGTGAGTGTTGGGGAATATAAAGACGGCGCGTACTTTTAATGCATAAATTACCTGCAGCAATTCCGCCCCAGAGGAGTGGTCGCTGGTCGTAGTAAAATGAAAGCTGATGCCACGACTATTCATTCACACATAAATAACATCATTTGCTGACTGTTTTTTTTCCTCCTTTCTTTCAATTTCGTCCCGCCCCCTGCACTGTAGTTGCGAGATTTAGCAAGTCAGAATCCCAATGCCGTTATGACTCACTGATATCCTTTAACGCCATTGTCAGAACGGAAAACTGCATAATTTGCAGCATCGCTATAAAGTGCAGTTTTGTGGAGGAATACACTCTTAAAAAAGTCTGTGCGTCTACTTTCACGCACAATACTCGGAGAGCCAATCACCGCAACTTACGGAGGCAGCTCGGCGAATGACGATGCTGAAACATATGTTTAGGCCAAAAAACACAGACTGAGTTGTGACATTGAGCAATGCAAAACGTCACGCTTGCATTGCTCAATGTCACAACTCAAACTGCGTTTTTCGGTCTAAACATATGTTTCAGCATCGTCATTCGCCGAGCTGCCTCCGTAAGTTGTGGTGATTGGCTCTCCGAGTATTGTGCGTGAAAGTAGACTCACAGACTTTTTAAAACAGTACTATATCTTTGGGTGCCTGCTACACTTGCATTTCAATATTTTTCAACAAATACGTCCTCTCTCTCTCAGGATATGAATATTTATATTCTTCCTCATGACGCAAGTTTTAATTTTTGCATAGTATGTCTTGCCAGCCATCTTATCCGACTCATTTGACGGCTACGGCGCTTCCAATGCAATCTGTTAAAGTCAGTGTATCCACGCAATGTTTAAAAGAAATACAAGCAATCAGGCTTTTATATTATATTTCCTTTCTTTTACATCAATTCCAATACCGCTATATTGCGAAAAACTCCTACAAAGACAGAATACTCTTCAAAGTGTTTCACCAAATTGATACCAAGAACAACTTCAGCATGGCCAAGCACAATGTCAGCTACCGAAAATACGCCACCGATGCGAGCCAAATGTGATTATACTTCAGAACGTTCCACATTCTGCATATGAGCTCTGCAAACTTTACGGAGTCTTTTTATTAAGATCACAGTCATGACTCCAAAGATCTGCACTGTTTTGAACGTCAGCATTTATCAAGTCCTCTATGTCGAAGTAAGCTTGCACGCATTCAATAATATTCGATAGAAAAAATACAGAGCTGAAGTAGGGTTGCTGCATGTCTTTCACGTCGGAGTTTCTGGGGTGTTTATTGCGTCCTAACGTCAATAAAGAAACGATAAAAATATTTATTATATACAACGGAAAGTTAATTGAGGCACACCACCGTCGTCAGTCATATCGGCTTACTTTAATTTAGTTTCGCTTGTTTTAGTGAACGTAACAAATGAGCCCAGCTGATACTCCACAAAAGGCTTCCTTGAATTTGATTGAATTCAAAGGGCTACCCAAACAAACACCAAAATCCGTCATACACGCAAAATGCCCTTACACGCAAAAAAAAAACAAAACCTTACTCATGGGCGCATTAACCGGGAGTCAAGGGGGCGCTTGGCCCCCCAGTTCTCAGAGTGTGTTTGTGTGTGTGTGTGTGTGGGGGGGGGGGGAGGCATGCATGCTTTACCTCCTTTAAACAGTGCCCAAGGGATACCAAGGGCACCGCGCCTCCCAACCCTGGGGGGAGGGGGGGTCTGGTTTGCCCCCCCCCCCCCCCCGCAGACTCAAAAGAAGTTGGGACGGCTCCGTACTTACTCATTCAAAATGCTTCCCACAACGTCGCGTAAAACAAAAATGGTACCAAAATATCAGCTTGTATAATCTGTTCATCTAAAACGTTATGCAGCCCAAGAACAGTCTCGACTGATGTACTCTGTTGTCGATCCTACTTCTGTTTTGTGTTAGGGTCATACTTAGCTCGTAGAAAAAAGTTGTTACACTCATTATAATGACCTTCCGCCAATCTTTCCTTTTCAGCTTAAAAGTGCCGCATACAAATTTTCCGCTCAGTAAGTACAATGCGTAAACTCCTAAGGGCACATATTTTCCACCCTACTTTTTGTTTTAAAGTAAGCACTTCCTAAGACTTATACGCAGCTAGGCAATTTTAATGCAAAAAATATGTTACAGATTACATTGCCCTGCACGTCGAAAAACACAAAAAATCACCCATAAAAACTGCGTCGGCCGGGAATCGAACCCGGGTCAACTGCTTGGAAGGCAGCTATGCTAACCACTATACCACCGACGCGGATATGTCTCTACTTCAGGGAAAGAAGAGTCCTGTTCATGGCCTCATTGCGTGACGACTGGCAGTGGAAGGATGTCAACTACAGCGCCCTCTTTCTGAGATTTTGTCTTCTCACCAGCGGACCCTTACAAATGTTGCAATCTTCTGACACTACGCAGTTGTTTTGTTTACTGCTATTCTGGTGTTTTTCCTTATATTTACACATTACAAATTAGACACAAAAAAGGATAATGAAACTTGCTCACAACCACTAATTTTTCAATTCGTAAAATTCAATCTTGGTAATCTTTACCGCCAAATTTAGGTGGAAGTTCTCCGCTCAATATGCGTTGAAGGTCAATTGTAACGCACAATTATTCGTCACACTTCACAAGATAGTTGTTCTTGCTGTTTTTCTTTTCGGTGGGGAAGGAGAGCAATGGAAAAAAGATATTCTACATTAAATGGAGCGTTACTTTGATAGAAATAAAAATAAATATAAATTCACCCTATGTTTAAACTCAGAGCCGATCTCTTGCAACTGTGCCTCGAGCAATGCACTTTATATGAAGTAGTAATCAGAGCATCCATTTGTGCAAACAATTCTTGTGACCAAGTAATACCAAAGATATTCCGCCGTAGCCTTCTTTGAATATTCCTTTGCAGTGGCTGTTAGGGCAATTAGTTTATTTTTATTTTCTTAGGCGGCTATTTTAACGAGTCCTTCGCGAGAAAAGAATTGTGCGTATTTCCGACCAAGCGCCGTCAAGATAGCAGTGGGAGAAGAGGAAATGGGAAGGGTGCCTGGCGAGAAGGATGTTTTTACCTCGCGGAAAATTATTTTGAAGGTCGGCCTTTAAAGGCCTCTGTCACGAGATTCGTATGCTCGCGATTTTCCAGATTTTAAAAAAGTAGACGAGACCTTAGGTGCGCTTGGATGACATTCACTTTACACTGGCAATGCAATTTAAAACGATATTTACAACCTTGGGGCTTGGCCGATACAACTGCTGTCTAACTTGCCATATGGATGGAAGAGATGCCGCTTGTCCTTCAAAGCGAAATGGCGTAACAGGCAGGTTCGGATCGGGGTTCTCGGCTGCAGACTTGACGGGGCCGGGGACGATTGACGAAGCGTAAGGGTCAGACGAAATTTTGGAGTCAACAGACTATAGTCCGTTGCAACCTAAGAACGAAGGGCGAGGTAAGATGGGCCGGGGAGGAGGAAGCAGACGGAACGCTAAAGAGAGAGAGGAGGTTTCCCTCTCTTCTCCAGCGTTCCGTCTGCTTCCTCCTCCCGGCCCGTCTTACCCTCGCCCTTCGTTCTTAGGTTGCAACGGACTATAATGATGTTCAGGCTGTCTGGGCTTGGAGCCACCTTCTGGGGACAGGAGGGGGCGGCATGGTGCCCGGCGCCCCTCACGCGTCACGTCGATCCCTGGACGGGTCGGCGCCGTAACGTCACAAGAGCCCGGTGACACCGTGACGTCCTCGTTCAGTAATTTACCATCAGAAATACCATAAACAAGTGAATCTCGAGACACCTTCCTAAACAGGACCCGATTACCCTTTTTCTTCGCTTTCACAAGCTCAAGTATATAAAACAACTTCAATATAAGACAGAGTTGAGAGATAGTCTCACCTGGATTTAGGCAAAGCAAAACGTCCACCGTGTTCGCGTCCGAAAGTTTGCACATAAAACATCGGTTGCAAAAAAAAAAAAAAAATAACAGAAAAAGAATGCGTCGGCCGGGAATCGAACCCGGGTCAACTGCTTGGAAGGCAGCTATGCTAACCACTATACCACCGACGCAGACCGAAGTAGACTCAAATGCGTCCCGTCAAACAGGGTCGAGAATACTCCCCTTGTGTAACAACCGGGTTTGGAACGAGGTCACTTCCTACCATCTATGTACAGTACAGCGCCAGACCTTGCGCTCCACGTTAGCCAGTCACACGTGCCATGGGACGTCACGCTCCGCGCGTCGCTCCTTCCAGGCTGAAGGCTATGTGGCACGCTCCGAGTTAGGGTGTGGCTCTAATAGCTCGTAGCGTCCGTTGAAGTTTATTGTGAGGTCAAAAAACCTATAAGCCTTCCTTCTCAATTCGCGCTTCGTTAGCGCTGTGCGGCTTTCCGATCTTAATGCTCTCCGATCGTTTTTTTTTTTTTTTTTGTTCTCACAGTTGCTCGTCTTTTGTCATTCAAATCTACACATTTTATTTAATCTTCCATATAAGACGTTTTACGATGAATGGGGTAAGGCATCTTTCCTCTTAGTGGCACTTGATAGAAAAATATATTTCTGAGCGCTTAATTTACGATATAACTGTCATCGGCGCTACACTGGAAAATCAGTGATAATACTGAGTGAACAGGTTTACGATGTTTTGCATGCCGCATTGTTAAGGTATGAAGCTAATGTTTCGTTTAATATTGATATCAGAGTCAACGCGTCTCCCGACTCCTGAATGCATCGAACCAGTTCAAGAAGAAATGTTTAAAACCTGGCCAGCCGGTACTAATTCATCATAAGACAGAGCGTAAAACTGAACAGGTGCAGGACAATATGACACGTCGGTCATACGTGTGTTTTTTGTCTTTGTTTATTTTTCTTCTTGTGTGTATGCTCTTTTTTTTAATAACAAACGGTCCAAGCACTTGTAACGAGTAATAGCGTTTTTATTTATTGCTACTGCTATACCATTTCCTGTGATGATGGTTCTTCATTAAAGTCCTTAAGTCCTACTCTAATTCAGAAAGGTGATGTTTGTAGTGGCACTAGAGAACGCCGCAAAAATGTCCCGCAATATAAATAAATATTTTAAAATAACTTAATCTGACTCTCATTCAATTAATGCAAAAATGCCGGTGAGCCTTTCATTTGCCACTGTTTTTTATTTTTTAATACTTCGCAGCAAGATTGTTTTTGTAGTTAATGGGAGCATGTCTGTCCTCGCTTTGCAGTCTTCACAATTAGTTTGTAAAATAGGTATCGAGATTTCAGGGCGCCATTACAAATCTCAAGGGTAAAGTTAGAACTGAAAATGAATATTTAGACGACTCTCAATCTGTTGCGCCTTCATATAGATTTGGATTGGGCTAATGTATTTTCTAAAAACGTTTGACGCTCTTTTGATATTACAATATTCAAGACTTCCAAACGAGTAAGAAACAAGTATACGTTTACAATTTTTTTTAAAAGCTAGAAATCAATATTTATACGGGGTATTGAAAAAGAAAAATCTTGCTCACCTAATTCAAAAGCGGGGAAGCCGCAAATGCAACAAAATATTTACTTGAAAGAAAATACCGCAGCACTCCGTGACGGCTTAAAAGCAAAACAGAGCGTTACTTATTAGCATCATGCTTCTTGCTGCATGATTCGTTTGTCGGGTTTCTTATCTCTCAGTTTGCGATCTGATTGAGCAACGGAGCGATAACAGATTTCTCAGGTCTCACTAAGCCGGGCGTTTCGTAAGCAATCTTTGGTCAATGTTGATTCCAGCAGTCACGATCCACCCAGGGTTTGAGAAAAGTTAATTTGTACGTTGTCAAAATTTTTTTCAGCCATAATTATTTTGTTTAATTTCTAGTCTAGTCCTTTGCAGCCTACCTGTTAAGAAAAATTGGAGTAAAAATAGAGACTTTAATAAACAGATATTTCGAAAGTAGTCTTTCCGATTGTTCACACTGATAAAGAAATACTTTTCCGCAATGTCTGTGCATTGAAGTCTCTCTTGTTACTCGAATTCCTCTTAACTTCTGTGATAATCTTGATGGAGAATATCTTTAACTACATAAGCCTATATGTGTGACAAGGTGGGATGAATGGCCGCTGCTGCACTCATTTGTCTAGACCACGCCAAACCAGCCCACTGTAAACACAGTGTGTTGAATCACCTTAGCAGTAAGCCCTATAGTATTTATAATAAGTATTCAAAAATGTTGTTATGTTAGAAATATGTTTTGACTTTTGTTACCCACTGTCAATAATTTTCTAAAACATGTGCTCGAGTGAACGATCTACGCATAGGCGTAGACCTCGGTGGGGCATCAGAGCTCGTGCCCCCCCCCCTGGTGAGATCCGAGGGGGGGTGGGGAAGCGCAGCCCCCCCCCCGGGCCCGGGCCATGATCCTTACCGAGACGCTGTTTACGTGCCATGTAACGAGCTTCTAGTAGTGTCATGTAAACAAAATAACGGCCACGTTGTCTTTATTGACAAAATACATGGGAAATGGAATCCCAGCGTGCTTTCGTTAGCTTCAATCTCCAGTTCTGGCGAAAAGGTAACGCGTAGCTCTCTCTCCTCCCCCCCCCCCTCCCCGGAGAACTTCTCAGCCTGCCCCTCCCGGGAAAATGCAAAGTCTACGCCGCTGGATATACGCTAAGTTCAAGTGAAATACAACCACAATACGTAATTGAACGTCGTGACTCTGTATTTTCAGTTAGGCTCGTTGTTTCAGTGTACCTTAACAGGATCAAATAACTCAATGACTGCTTAAATTCCTTAACAGGTGAGTATGCACTTTGATTCCATCTAGCGTCCTTACTATTCGTGCAATACGATAATTTCAGAAAGAAAAACCTATGACGAGGTGAATCGAGATTGGGGATTGGCAAATATTTCCTACTTGTTTAAAGCGCTCATGTCGTTACGAATTATATTTCGCTGGTGTAGGAAGCATTAAAAAGACTGTACTAACAAAACTCCGTACTCCTCTCCTGTCATTACCGGGGCGGTGAAACTTTGTATGTGACCTCAAACAAATGCCCAGGGCCACACCTGGATAGAAGATTTTACGAAAACAAGTTTTCTACGTGGTTCGCTTTCACCTTGAAACTACGGCGGTGCAGCGACAAACGCTGCTAAATTTGAAACTGTAGCTCGTCGCCACCTGCTGTTTACTCACAGTTGCAAAAAACACACAAAAAAACACGTGCGATTGACGCCACGGCGTCCCTGGGAACAGGACTGCCAACACGGAAAGACAAAATTTCCCCAGCGGATGCCTGAAATTTTCCTATTTCTGCCGAAATTTCCCTCACTTGCCCAAATAATTATTGAATATTAATATTCCTTGTTTTCTGCACCACTTCCATTTTTACTATGAGAAATATATTATACGCGGAGCACAAGTTCTTCTGCTTCTTGCAAAAGGGTCGCGATGATGTTAGAACGACAAGCTCCTATTGGCTGATTGAAAAAAAAATAGTTGGTAGACCTCAAGGCATCTGGCACTGAGGTCTACCTACTTTCCTTTCAACCAAGGCCAATCAGAGCTCGGCGTCGTTCTCACGTCACCGCCATCCCTGCGCAAGAACCAGACGACTTGCTGTACGGATAGACTTAACGCCTCGCGTACGTTTCACAATAAATTAGTTTATCGGGCGAAAACCATGGCCAAAGTAAATCTGGTGAGGGGAAGTGTTACCGAGAGATTCAAACTGAAGAATGAATCCCTATCTTCGCCTTAGATGTTATGCGAGTCATCAGGATATGATACTGCTTTAATAACTTCATTAGCGCTTTTATGATAGTTAACCCAAAGAAACGGTTTAACACAAGCGATAGTTTTCTAACTCGAACACAACGGAACACGACGGGACTTCACAAAATATTATTAGTCATGGTAAGTCTGTATCTCCAGACATTCCAGTATTTCTTCTTGTACTAAAGCTTTTTTCTTTCGAGAGTGCACTGAAGCGCTCTAAGAATCTTCGACATGGCTTGGGCCTTCCTCCATAGTTTCCATGAGGCAAAGAAAACTGATTTTGCCGAAAAAAGTTGGATGGATGGGATGAACGCTAATGGCTGTACCCTTCATAACGGGCGGTATCTTGCGCCACTTCGCCTAGTACTCCTAAGTGTTGCCAGATGGTCGCACCACAAACCGCCAAGCGGCTGGAGGAAATAACCCAAATGTAGCCAAAGCCGCTGAAATTCTATGATATCAAGAAAAAAAAAGAATCATAATTGAGCTATAAAAGTCCAGATCAATGCGGTGCTCAAAATTTTCTCAGACCAGCAAGATTTCCATTATTTCCAGATAGACATGAATATTACCTTAATCTGGGAAATTTCCCTAGGGTTGGCAGCCCTGCCTGCGGAACAACCTCCTTAGCTATCGTCATGGCCTGCTTATCTCTATGTAGAACTGGAATGAAAACTTAATAAGTGTTTCTAAAATTGGCTGTCCGTTCCGCACGAGATGCATCTGAACTTAAAGAAGCACAAGGAATACGCCTTGGGAACCCAATCTGGCGTGTTCTTTTAATGCGATAGAATTTTCAAGCTGCTACTCAAGATCTTCAGCTATGTATATTCGGGCCTCGAATACTTTTCCCCACTAAATAGTATAGCGGAAAATTTACATCGCATGACTATCAGCCAGTTTCCCCAATTACAGAAGTTCCACCTGCATTCATCGAATTTAGCGGAATATTTACGTTTCGTGACTTATGCATCAATTCAGTTTTCCCGCTAAATTCGGCGGAAACAATTTGCGTCACGACCTATGCACGAATTAAGATTCCGTGCTAAATTTGGCGGGAAAATTTACTTAACGACCTATGCATCAATTCAAGTTTTTCGATAAATTTAGTAGAAATATTTATGCCACGTGACCTGACATAACGGGACCTACAGACAAATTCAGGTTCCTCGCTAAATTTAGAGGTGAACATACCCCCGTGTGCAACGATACATGCTATAGCATTCATAAATAATCACCCCTGTGGCTTTCTAAAAATTTGATGTCCCTATGTTTTCTTTAAACCACAGCTCTTAGGCGCCCGTTTCCGGGTTGAGAGGCGTTGGCGTCGGCGTCGGCGTAACCGCGCGCGTTGCATAGTGGGACGTTTCCCGCTAAAGTTAGCGGGAAAGAGTTTCCGTTATATTTAGCGGAACATTTTTCCCGCTATATTGAGCGGCAAAATATCCCCGCGAATATCAGTGGGTTAAGTTTTCCTGCTAAATTTAACGGGGAAATGGACGTCACGTGACCTCATCACCAATTCAGTTTCCCGCTGAATTTAGTGGGGAAAACGACGTCACGACTTCGCGTCACGTCACCCATGAACAAATTGAGCGGCAGGAGGAAAGGAGGAGAAGAGGAGTTCGAGAGAAAAGGAGGAAAAGGAGGAGAGGAGGGGAGGGAAAGTACAGAGGAGAATGAGGGGCACAGCCTTCCCTCAGTAAACTCGCCTCCTCCTCCACAAGAGCTGCGCTCTAGTTTCGCATTACAGATATTTGTAAACGTCGTTCATTTTTTTCTGTATGACCGTAAATAGAAATAGTAAATATAGTAGTCATATACTGGTAATATCATGTATACATTTTCTGAAACCGTCGAAGAACCAGGTAATTAGTGAGGATCTACGCATAAGTCATCGGATCGAAGTAAACCCAGTCTGGACACATTGAGTCATACTCATAAAAAAAAAAACATACTCGTACATTTATTTCCAACCAATCCTCGTTCTGGCTCATCTAGGAAGAAACAAACCGCCATTTTGAAAAAGAAAACACGCTGCGACTGATTTCTCGCAGGGTGCGCCATTGAGAAAAGAGAGAGAGAGAGAGATAACATTGGGGAGGAAGGGCGGCCGCCCGGAGAGGAGAGCGCTTGGGGGAGAGGGTAGAGGTGAACGCAATCTGGTCGCGCACTCGCCGGGGAGCGTAGCAGAAGTGTTTTCACGTAACCTCCTTTCTTGCGCCGTGTCTTCAGAGTCTAGACAGCACACCACCAGCGGACACCACGCCGCCAAGCGAGCCGACAAGGTCATCCCCGTCAAGCACATAAACTTTATGGGGATTAGTTGTGGGGTAGCTTGGAGCCGGGTGTCTGCTGATGGTGTAGTGTCTGAGTGGAGGTCAGTCAGTCTGGCTAAGTTTCGCCATTTTTGCGGCATGTATTTTTGTTTTCCCTCATTCCTGTCTGTTGGACGGTCATAAATTGTTGTTCTCTGCGAAAAAGGCCAGCTGCGTTTAAGAAAGAGGTGGCAGTAAAGACATTACTCTAATGCAATTAGAGTGCTTAAGTTACTTTTTGTGGTAATGAGTAATTTAATAAATTACTTTTCTGGGCTGGTAATTTAGTAATGCAACGAATTACATTCAGGCAGTAATTTCTAGAAAATTACTTCTAAGTTTTAAGATTACTTTTGTACAACATATAACTAGTTCGTTTGCAAGCTTTAGGAAAAAAAGTCGGAAAATTATTTTGCATTGTGAAATGTCGTGAAAGAGACATCAGAGAAAATACGCAAGGGCCACCTGAGGGAAAAGCCTTGTACGAGGAAGACACCCGACGCACAAAGGTGGGCTCAAGGGACAAAGCAGATGAAGAAAAGCTTCCATGTGAAGACATCACGGGAAGGCCACGGCTCAAGAAATCCAGACGAGATAGGTTCACGTCACCACGTCATGACGACGGTACTACCCTTCGTTTCTCCCTAAGCTGACAGTGCGGTATCAGCTACGAGCTCAACGGAATCAATCCACAACCTTCCTTTCTTCGCCTGACTTGGTTACGTGGCGAAATGTATAGACGCCTGATTGTACCAACGAGCGCGTAGCTTCCACCGCACTGTCAGGAGAGTGGTGAACACTTACTTATACGCTATACTGCGAAGAGCACATGACCAATGAGGTCCACATATTTTAAAGCAGGAAGAGCTAGAATACGCAAATCTCCAGCCGTCTTACTCTTTCGTCAAGGAAGGACAACCTCTGAGCTCCGGAATAAATAATTAATTCCAAATGTCCTGTCAAAGCCCCAGAACGTTTCGTGCGCAGCCTTGGACTTGGTAAGTAAAGATGCTTTTGGTCTGAAAACATGGGAAGCGAGCAACGCTCATGCCGTACGCCATGTGCCTCTCTGCCTATCCTTGGGAAGTTTAGTCGGTAATAAGGAAATGAGGAGATATCGCCACCCGTTTGCTGGGAAAGTACACAGTTTAGGAAGCTCGCGACATCCCTTTACTCAACTGGCGACGCTTGTGACCAACAAACGTCCAGCCCCCTTGTGTGACAACGTCTAAGAACTGGGTATCTTCAAGTGTCTTGGAACAATACTCCTCGAGAGGATGCGCGAGTATGCGTCAACAAGTACGCTTAGGAGAAAAGGATTAGGCTGTGTCCGAGTCGGAAGGAAAACGTTTCACATGACGACTTATTGTAAAAGCGAGTTCACATGGCCCCGCTGAAGTTACTGACACCGACAATAGCTTATCCAAAACCAGAAAGACGGAATCATAGCATCATTTAACTGAGGGCTTTCACCGTTGAAATAAGAGCGAAACTGCTTGAGTCGATTTTCTTTGTATCACATCTAAACAAGCTATTGGTCGTGTTTAACATATCCGTCGTGTGCGCCAGCGTAACGACTGTTCAGTATAGTTCACTTTGAGGCGCATGAAGCTGTTACGGTGTAAACAGTACGATGTGAGTTCTAGTACACACATTGTAAATAAAATAAGCACGAATTAATGCCTCAAGGTATTGAAAAGTAATGTCAAAATAATTACATTACTTTTGGAAAGTAACTGTAATGCAATGTTATCATTGTGGTAATTTCTAATGTAATTTAAGTACATTTCCGCAGTTTTCAGAAATGTAATTACTAATGTAATTTAATTACTTTTCGAAAGTAATTTTGCCATTTCTGGATTGAGACTTCGTGTCGTCTTGTCCGTCATGTTTTTTAATGCGTTGGCATGAGTACCCACATGACAGGGAAAAGTTGACAGCGTCCGTCTGTCGACAAGAGAGTGAAAAGAGAACCGCGCTGCGTAGAAAGGAGGAGAGTGGCAAAAGGCGAGAGGGCGGTGACGTCACGGGGCGGAAGCCAATGAGCGCGCGGATGCTGGGGCGACTCTAAACTTGCAGGTGAGCGGAGCGCGTATGCCTTGGCTTGTGCTGCGACATGGAGCGTGAACCAAATACTAGCGCTGGTTCAAGAAGGAAGCAAAAGAAGGCGGATTGTGAACGAAGGAGACGGGCTGCCGAAACAGCTGAACAGCGAAAGTAGCGTCAGGCAGCGGATGCTGCAAGGCGGGCGAACGAGAACCCCAAGGGAGGAAAAAAATAAAGGAAGATCCATTGGTGGGTCCTTAGGGAATGCGTTCGCTTGAGCCTTGGGAAACGCCACACACGTCCTCTTTTGGGAAACGATAACGCTAACCCCGTAACGAAGCCAAAAATAATCAGCAAAAACTAGAGCAAGCGAAAAGATGAAACCAGAACAGAAAACTCAAGGGGTCAGCGTTAGCGTTTTCGTCCTTGTCCCAGGGTTTAGATCATGACTAATCGATTCTAGTCAAGCGGTTTAGTCACCAACCGCTAGCTCTAGTTTGAATATTACCCACCTGAAAACTGGTTCACAAATTTATGCTTAAGTGCTAACCGAGGCTGTTGGAACCGCTTGGGGCTACTTACGGCAAGAGAACAGAGGGGCGCCATCTAATGGATGGCCATGGAGCACCTTCGATCTGCGTACACTTCTTTTAGTTTTTGCGCACCATGAGCGTGCCCGCTAGAGTGTGCGTGTTTGTGTGTGTTTGTGTGTAGTAGTTCTTGAAATATCCTTTTAAATTCTAGGAGTGGAAACTCAAGACTCATTCCCACTCCTGGCAATGGCTGAACTCTTCTATCCCCTTCCTATAATTCCTAAACACGAAAAATATAAATGGCTCGGGACAGTTACATTGCGTTACAAAAAAAAGCAGAATAAAGCAGACGCCATCAAATGCTAAGCCAACTGCAAAAAGATGCAAAATGCTTCCTCAAACCGAAATACTTCGTGGCCCTTGGTATCACTACAGACATCGATCACGCGATCAAGCGTAATAGGTCCTCAACGTGCAGCCGGAAATTAAAACCACCCATTTTCTTCACAAAGGGACCGCACACTTTCCATGGATAGATGATCAGCGTGACGCTTGTTTGATATGGCCTTCAAAATGTCTAACTCGTGTGTGGTATAAGACGAAGCTTGCTCTCTGCATACTCGAAATACCCTCTCAACAGTACCACTGCTGTGCCGGCAGAAGCGAGGTCGCATAAACCTGGCCCAAAATCTCCATTCACTGGCACAAGTGCACGAAACCGCTGACAAAGGGCACCAATCGCTATGGTTCCAGCACGAAGGACTCAAGGGCCACGTTAGAAAACCTTCCTTAAAACGTACACTTGTACGTTTGCTGTGCGATTCTTGCGATCCCTTGCCATATTCAATCAACTTCTTTTGTCTCTTTTTCTTTTATTACGCGAACGCTACAAGATTTGCTGAATTCAAGCAACATGCTGACCTCCCATGGTTACAACAGCTACTTTTCCCGTCTCACTGTACCCGAAACGACACCTTGTCCCTCTACAATTTTGGTTCCTTCACGCTGGGCATGCTTTCACCCTCGAAGGAGCATGAGCCGGTTAAGACAAACTGAGAGTCATTTTCAGTGAAATAATGCTGTTTTAAAAGCCACTTTAACAATGCGCTAGCGCTGCGCTAGCAGCCCATAGGTCCAAGCTGAAGATCGACACAGCGCGTATAAGAACAGAGCCCTCCATTCCCACTTCTTTTCAAGCAAAGGGCATAGAATTTCTTTCTTATTTCATTCCCCCAGCGCTGCCGCCATTCCATTCCCATTCCGGTCCCAAAAGTGTGGAGTTTTTCCGGAATCATTCCAACTCAAGATTTGCAGCTCTGTAACTCTGGTAGTGTAGGTGTTTGTGTGTCTCTCCATCTGTGTATGTGCGTGTTTCGAAATTGGGTCGCTTCTTTCGCTTTCGTCCTCTATTTGATGAACTAATTTTTTTTAGTTCATCTATACTGCATTGTTTACTTTTCCACCTTTATTTGGCCCTTTTCCTTATTGCTCACGCACCCTGTATTGCAATTACGGAGTTCGGCAAATCTGGATCCCGTACCTTCATCATGAAATTAGAAAATTTAACACCATTGGTGGAACCAAAAAGTGCGCAGTTTGCTGCCACAATAAAAGGAGAAGCTGAGGTACCAGTGTTCTACTAATATCTGCGCAGCGATTTTGTTGGGTCTGTTGCCTTGGGTTGTCTTGTGCTTTTCATTTCGAGTTCGTCAACGGAACCCAAACTTACTTTTCGAAATGTCGGTTTTAAATTTCTTTGTTATTGGCGAACTGTTTATCTTGACTTTGTACGTCTCGCCAGCCATTTCATCCGACTGTTTTGATGGCTTCGATGCTTCGAAGGTAATGGGTTGAAGTTAGTGTATCGGCAAATCTCATAACAAGTGCGAGTGAAATTTCGCGGTTTATCTTAGAGATTTTTCTGTGTTGTTTCTTTTTCAGTTTTTTGCACAATTTGAAGAGGGCTACTCCAAGTCCAAATCCTTTGACAGCGGCCGAATATGCGAAGTGTTTTCGCGAACTGATTCGCAAAACAACTTCAACGTGGCCACGTACAACGTCAGCTACCGAGGAATCGGTTCCGTGCCAAGCCAGACGTAAGTGTACTTCTCTTTTTTTTACACTGTGCTTATAAGTTTTTTTTTATTTTTAACAAGAGTGTTATTAGAAGAATCATGGCTCCTAAAATTTAAGCATTGTTTAACATCCCAATATACCCTACCTCACCAGGAGTTGCGGAGCGCCATCGTGGCCGCGGTGCACTATGGTACTCTGTAGTTCCCCTCAGTTTTCTGGCCTTGTCAAACCCGCATTGTACGCCCGGCATTTAGAAATTTTCCGGTTTGCACGAGACTTCAATGGGTGACTTCTCCTGTTGTGGGCCAGGGAGATACACTAACAGCACCAGGCAAAAAAGCATTGGATTTTATGCATTCACGAATGCCCCCCCCCCCTCCCCGAAAAGAGTGGTTAAGAAAGGTTAACAGAGCCAGACCGAGCGGCAAGAAAAAGAGCGGTTTTCGATTTGTTTTGCGATCTGCTTCATACTTTATTTCCACCCCATAGCATGTTCATTATAGAGTGTAAGATGACTGGTTACGATACATAGTAGGGCGTGCCGAAGTGTTCCGTACCTGGAGTCTCACCGGGCCCCGCTCCGCAGCGGTCTATCAGCACTGCTTTGCGGCAGCCGTTTTAATGCGAAAGCATTAACTGCCCCATGGAGCGAGCCGACGACATCAGTTTTGAAACCGCGCCAAACGGCACCTTAAATCCCTTCTCTAAGTGAAGCCAGCTCCCAGCTATAAAACAACGCGAAAAGCCAAGCCAAACGGCACCTAGTTACTTCGATCCCGAAGGAGCGGAGTAAAGCTGATGGATTTCGGCTTCGGTCCCACTGGCTGGCACGCGTCGACGAGGCTTTCATTGGCCGCTGCGTGTCAGTTTCAACGACCGCCACCCCATGGCGCTGCGTGTCCGTCAGAGCGCTGGTAGCACCAAACGTCCAAGGTCAGAGCGCGAGGAAAGGGCGCGCTCTGCCGTCGACGTAAATACTCTGCAGGCGAAATAAGAGAGCGGAAGAATAACGTGCATGCTTTCGCATTCACAACTCATAAGAAGTGCTTAGGTGTACCTCGAGCCTTTTTAATACATTTTTTGCTCGATGTATTTTGGTGGTTATAACTGTTATTCCGACGGCATGTTCCAAGCACAACTATGCTTCAATATATCAAAATAATCACTAAAAAAGACCAGTGATTCCCAATATGCATTGCTTGTAATAAAACAACTTTTTTGAAAGCAGTGTTAATTTGTTTTCCAAACAAAGCGTGAAAATATCTTATGATGCCATTTAGAAGTGCAACACCTACCACCAAAAAAGTAGCAAACGAAGCTCACCCAGCTTTTGTGGGTCTATTGTGCCACAACTTGATTTTGGAGATTCATTCTGCATTAACACCAATCTAGTCCGCATAAAAAAGATTCCACATTCGAACGACTGTTAGCGTTCGGAGCTTGCGCAAACAAAAAGGAAACTGAATAGAAACAGTACACGAAACATTATATCCACAGTTTTAAGGTATTTGGCATGGCTGACTCTTTTGGACAGACGCGAGTTGTTATCGTGCGTCATGCTTGGTCTTTTTGAAGGTCATTTCTTCTTTGTGTTCAGGCTTCTTTCCGTCATCTGTATTCTGTCGCATAGGCTGTCAACCATCATGAAACGAATTTTAGGAAACTATCTGCCTTGTATTGTGTGCATGTTCGACATGTATAGCGAACACGACCTATTGAGCCCAGGCAACGACGGCAGATGTAACCTCGAGACGCCGGCGGGGGAAAGAGCCACGGAGAAACACTTGACGCCTGGAAGCCACAGACTGGGCATGGTCGCAGACTAAACAAGACGCTTCTCATAACACCAACCGATTGTAATCTAAAAAGTTAAATAAATATATCCTTGCATTGTCCCAAATTAATCAGTCCATCACAATGGCGCCTAGGATTGGATCCATGCAACAAAGACGGATATAAAACACCGGGGACATCGGAACAAAGGAGACAGCGGTAACGTGAGTGACGCCCAATCTCAAACCTAAAGAATGCCTCGCATCCTAAAAACTGAAGAGTTCAATCAGAAATCGGAATCATGGTCTTCGTACATCAAAAGGATCGAAGTGTTCTTCGCTGCGGACGACATTCCGGAATCAAATCCAGCCGATATTCTTCCCTCTATCATCGGACGAGAAATGTACGGACTATTACGGAACTTGGAGGCACCTGTCAAACCAAGCACCAAGATGTACGTACAGATAGTTCAACTGGTGCAGAACAGCATCGTCCCGACGCCCAATGAAACGGTTGAACGCTACGAATTCCATCACCGGAAGCAGCTGGAATCCGAAACCATCGCAGACTACGTACCTGCGCTCAAACAGCTTTCACTGCAATGCCAAACTTCGGTGCTTCCCTCAACGACCGACTTCCAGACAAGCTCACTGACGGCATTAATGACGGAAACATTCTCATAAAGCTCCTGGATGAACCGACACTGACATTTAAGGCAGCGTTGCATCTTGCCACTTCAATGGAGGTAGCCATGAAGGATGCGAAGGAAATAAGGAGCGAGACCGAGACCCATCAAAATGTCAATTGCTTAGCGCAAGGGCGAACATACAAGACGTCACTTCCGAAAAAGGCAAGCGAGGGAAAAGGAAAATCTCGCACGAACAGGACCCCATGTCACTGTTGCGGCAAAAGCAATCACGACCCTGAAACTGCTTTGCAAGACACAGTACTTGTAAAATATGCGGGAGAACAGGACTCTTCCAAATCGTCTGCCGTGACTGGAAACAAGATCCACAAGACTCATTAACGATGGATAAACCACATTTAACCAACAATGTCACTACACAGAACTCGGGAGACGAAACTCCGTGTAATTTCATACACTCATGCTATTCGAAACCCATCACAGTAACTGTGGAGATTTGTAACCAAACCTCTTCAGATGAGATTGACACAGGCTCACACGTGACTGTGATAAACCTGGAGACGTTTCAAGAAATTCTTCCAGCCATCCAGTTGAAACCTTCGGGAATAACGCTGAAGCCGTACACCGGCAAGCCAAACGTTCTAGAGTGAATGGTTCAAATGGAGATGCTGTACAGCGGACACGTCAAGCGTCATAAAATCCAAGTTGTGAAGGATGGGGGACCTCCCATGCTGGGAAGGGCTTCAGGATTTTCAAGTGAACTGGGAGAAAGTACACAACGTGCGTGCAGAAACCTTACCTCTCGCAAGTGTGCTACAGAAACACGGTTTCAATTTCAAGGTCCCGGAGAACTGAAGTTCTACGCCGTGAAACTCTGCGTCAATGATAATGCTCAACCAAAGTTTTCCAGACCAAGATCAGTTCCATACGCCCTCAGACAAAGGATCGAGGAGGAGCTGAATCGTCTTGAGGAAGACCACACGTCACCACTCCTGTGATGAGGAGTGAGTGGGCGACTCCAATCGTTCCAGTGATGAAGGCAAACGGACAAGTTCGCATATGCGGGGATTACAAGGTTACACTCAACCTAGCCTTACAGCCAGATAGGTACCTACAAACCGAAGGCTGAAGATCTCTTTGTGAAGATTGCCCATGGGGAGTAGTTCACCACGCTGGATTGCAAACAAGCCTACCTCAGATCCTCTTTGCAAAAAAATCAAGACACCTCACTGTGATCAACACACACAAAGGGCTTTATCAGGGGAACAGAGTGTCATTTAAAATAACCCCAGCACCAGCTATCTTCCAACGCGTCATCGAAGAACTTGTTGGGAACTTGCCGTACTCAGGTACATTTCAGGATGACATCGTGGTAACTGGCAAGAACGATCAACATCATCTGCGCATCCTGCAAATTGTACTGCAAAAGCTCAAGGAAAGTGGCCTTCGCTTGGGAAAGGAAAATGCTGCTTCATGCAGGACTCTATCGACTACCTAGGACATTTCGTACTCAAGCAAGGAATCCACCCAAATCCCAAGAAGATGGATGCGATTCCTACAAACGAAGACGCCCAATGACCAAAAGAAACGCAGAGCATTTCTGGGACTTCCGAACAACTACGGAAAGTTTATCAGCACCACAGCCGACATCTTACATCCGCTACATGAACTGCTGCGAAAAGATGAAAGGTGGAAATGGTCGAAATCATACCAGAGAACCTTCAGCGAAGCAAAGAGGCAACTCAGAAAGCAGAGTCTCCTAGTGCACTATAACCCTGCACTTCCTCTCGAACTGCACTGTGACGCATCGAGCCATGGCAGTGGTGCAGTACTTCAACAGGTACTACCCAACAAGCAGCGGAGGCCGATCGCCTTTATGTCAAGAACGCTTACCAAAGGTGAGCGAAACTACTCTCAGATCGACAAAAAAGCGCTGAGTTCAGTTGAAAGAGTAAAACAATTTCACCAGTATTTGTTTGGACGCCACGTCACGCTTTGGACGGACCACAAACCCCTGGTATCGATTTTCAATCACAGTAAGGGAATCCCAGGCATGGTTGCAGCAAAAATTCAGCGATGGTCAATCATCTTGTCAGAGTATGACTTCAAAATAAAGTATGTGTCGACCGATAAGAACGTAGTCGCAGACATGCTGTCAAAACTCCCAATGATTGACAAGGGCACTACAAAATCAGAAACTATCAGAATGGACGAAATCAAATGTCTTTATCTAGAAAAGATTAAAGCACTCCCACTGACACATGAACCGATCAGTAGAGAAACATGAAAGGACACCGTGTTGTCTAAAGTTTTAAGACTCACCATGAATGGATTGCCGGAACAAGGGAGGTATGACTTCAAAATAAGGTATGTTTCGACCGATAGAACGTAGTCGCAGACATGGTGTCAAGACTCCCAATGACTGACAAGGGCGCTACAAAATCAGAAACTATCAGAATGGACGAAATCAGATGTCTTTATCTAGAGAAGATTAAAGCACTCCCACTGACACATGAGCAGATGAGCAGAGAAACATGAAAAGAACACCTTGTTGTCTAAAGTTTTAAGACTCACCATGGATGGATGGTTGGAACAAGGGAATCCCGATGACCTCAAGCCTTGCATCCATCACAGAACGGAAATGATCTTGGAACTCGACTGCTTAATGTGGGGAACACGCGTCATCGTACCCTCGACGCACCGAAAACAGGTTTTCAACGGCATGCATCAAGGTCACGCGGGAATGACAAAGATGAAAGGACTGGCACGACACTACGTGTGGTGGCCGCCTTTGGATCATAACATCGAAATGAAGGTGCGAACTTGTCGGCCTTGCCAGGAAGTGAGCAACGAGGCACTTAAAGTTCCCATACACCCATGGGAATACCCAAATAAAGAAATGACAACACCTGCATGCCGACTTCACAGGACCCTTTCAAACAAGGAATTTCTTGCTGATCATTGATGCATATTCGAAATGGCCCGAGGTAGTGCCCATGACCTCGACGACTTCGGCAGCAACCATAGGAGTGATTTTAACTCTCTTTGCAAGATATGGACTGCCAGAAAGGATTTTGACAAACAATGGTTCGCAATCCCAATCAAGCGGATTCCGGGATTGCATGACAAGAAACGGAGTGCAGCAGTCATTCTCACCCCGAACCATCTCGCAACGAACGGTGCTACAGAAAACTTCGTGGGAACATTCAAGAAGTCTGTCAACCCAAGCCTGAACTCGAGGCTGACCATGGACGAGGCATTCGATAAGTTCTTGGTGGCATACGGGACGACACCGCGCACGAAAACTAGCTCAACACCTGCCAAAATATGACAGAAGACGAATTTCGCACAAGGTTCGATCTTTTCAGACAATCAATAACTGATGTCATGCGATCAAAAACGTTGAAGGAGCACGCCTCGCGCAACTCTAAAGAACGACCCCTACATCAAAACGACAAGGTCTGGGCAAGAGTCTACAGGAACGGCAAGAAATAGTCAAAAGGCGTTGTCGTCCGAGTTCTATAAAAGCGAACGTATGAGATTCGCGTGAACGACAAAAATACATGGAAACGACACACTGAACAGCTCAGAGATCTACCCAAAAAGGAAGAGTGAATATGTACCAATCAAGACGAGAGCCTCAGGCGCACAAGAACATCAACAAAGTTCGCCGCTTCCCGCTGCAGCAGCGTCAGTCAGCGATACGGTTCACCGTCTCTGATTTCCAGTGGCGACTTTCCAACCACGATTCAAGACAGTCAGAACAATCCTGCAACACCGGAGGCGGGCACTGCAAGCTCGCCTGCCACACCACTGAATGGCACACGTGACCAAGACACGGAGGGCAGCTCTCCTTGTCTCAGAAGATCGACACGGACGCGCCAGGCACCTACGCGGGTGGGCGTGTAAAAACGTGAAGTTTTTTTTAATGTGAAGATATTACCGTGTATTGTGTGCGTGTTCGCCGCGTATTGTGAATACGACCTATTGAGCCCATGCAACGAGGGCGGATGCAACCGGGATGCCTGGAAGACACAGAGTGGGTGCGGTCGCAGACCAAACAAGACGCTTCTCATGACACCAAAATATTGTAATCTAGACAGTAAAATAAATATATCCTTGCATTATCTAAAATAAACCGGTACATCACACTATCGCTACCCGAGAAAGTCTGTTTCGCACTTCTTACATCATTGTCGATTAAACGTTATGCACAACCCTGAGCACTACTAAGCTCAATTTTCAATCAACACATTTTATGCTGTTCCGCGGAGCTACACTGAGCCGATGGTCCGTCGAATTTCCATGTTCTTCGCCATTGAACTGGATGTTCACTTCTTTCCAATTTTATCGAGAAGTTCGAGCAACCGCCGTGTTCCAGTAGTGACGTCGTTGTTTTTCCCGCGGCCGCAAGTGGTACCACGCGTTCACAATGACAAAGAGGCAGACGACAAAGCGAAGCTACACGACAACTGGAACTGCTTTTCTGCGCTTGCTGGCAAACTAAGGCATCACAAAAACAATACAATCTTTTGAAGCACAGACATGCAGAAGAATCCAAGTTGATACCAGGACGTCCCAAACGGTGATGTACGATGAAGTTCGCGCACCACAGCCTTATGACCGGGAAGCCGGAAATCGGTGGCTACAAGTAGCATGGCGGTGGCACCATTTCCTGATTGCGCGCGCCTGCGCAGTTCGCATGGTGTCATCGGTCTATTGATCAAGTTCTGTATGTCAGCGTTTCTAGGGTGTTTGATGAGCCCCAATGTTCCTAAAGACGGAATAATAAAACTACATTAGACACGAATACATGAAAGGATAAAAACATAGAGGACGTGAACGGACGTATAACTTATTTCTGTTTGCTTCCTGTTATCGTCCCAGTCCTCTGTTTTAGAGCGCAGATCTTAAGTGCCCGTTTCCCATTTGAGCGGCGTCGCCGTCCGCGTAACCGCGAGCTGTGACCTCACTGAAGACGTCATCAGTGACGATGACGATGACGATGCCGATGACGTCATCAGTGATGATGACGATGATGTCATCAGTGATGATGACATCATCAGTGACGTCACTGGTGACTCACTGATGACGTTATCAGTGACGACGATGGTGGCGATGACGTCATCATTGACGCCGCTATAGTCGGTTACAAGTTAAGAAGGTAGGAGAAGCTCCTCCCACAAGCGTGATGCGCCGGTTTGAAATCCCTCCGCAGTCAAAGGAAGAGTTCACTGGAAACGCTCCATGTTCCGCTTCAATGGATAGATAATGGCCACAGAGTGGTGCCAACTTGTCTCGACCCCCACTTTTAAGAGAGCGACCTTTGTATTCATCGGGGGGAACCGAGCCCCTGAAAGCAGCCTTTGTATCTATCGAAGGGGAAGCTAATCCCCGAAAGTCGTCTTTGTTTCGATCGGAGGGGAAGACTCCAATCTCCCTCTCGTGGTTCCACAATGCTAAGTCAAAGTCGAAAGATAAAGCGAATATGTACAGAAAAGCAAGACCCTCCTCGCGCGTTGGCCGCAACGTCACGGAAATGGTGGGACGCTATTGGATGCGGAGGTGGCGGAGGGATATATGATTCCCTTTGAGGGGCATTTGCCGCTACCTTCTTGGCTTGTAACCTACTATAGTGATAACGATGACGATGACGTCATCGTGATGACGTCAGTCATCGTCGTGACCTACAGGGTCACGGGACGGTATGGGGGTGACGTCACCCCGGTGACGTCACGTGACCCTGTGAGGTCACGTGACTCTCGTGAGGCAACGGCGACGCCGCTCGGAGGGAGGAGTAGCAGACAGGATAAGGAGCTGAGGAGGAGGGAGGAGGGGTATACCCTCCCCTCAGTACTCTTCCCTCCTCCTCCTCAAGAGCTGCGCTCTAATACGGCGCAGCCGAATGAAAAATGAAAGGGCTTTCATTTTTTTATCCTTTCACGTATTCGTATTTATTTCAGAACCACGCTCGTTTTAAATTATTTGAAATTAAACACAGTTGGGGTGGATTAAATGAGGCATATATGTCTCAAGAAGGGCTTCATCCTAAGGCATATTAGAATACCCTTAGTTTCGCTAGTACGTTGTTTTGCCAGCGACTTTTATAGCTGACCGAAGTTGGCCCAAATTAAGCTTGAACGGAGGCAGAGAGCTGTCGGTGCGCGATTTACCGAGAGTTTGAAAACACTAAACATCGCAGGTGTTCATCAATCTGAAATAAAACTCGGCATATTCCTGTGTATTTTTATTCTCTAGTTCTTCACAGCGTGCATGTGCGACGAAAGCGGGCATGGCCAGAGCATCACTCACGTATTTAGGTTGCTCACAAACATGTACAGCGTGAACGTACAAAAAGATCTGTAGTGCCTACATTCCCGCAAACTACTTGAGAGGGACAAATCTCTGCGATCAACAGAGGAAGCTTGGCGCATGATGAGGCTGAAAATGTGTTTAGGCCTAAATAAAATAATATACACCTTGGTAAAAGAAAATATAGTCCGCATGCAGAATATTCTATTCCGTGCTAAATGGTAATAGGGGGTAGGTATACCTACCAACTATTACAACTATTACCAACAATAATTAAATCAATCAGAGACCAAATGTGCCGTCAATCAATCTCTTTGCACAATCTCAAGCATGACATATAAAGGTATACCTTAATATGTCTTGCTTGACATTGTGTGAAGAGATTGATTGACTGCACAATTGGTCTGTGATTGATTTAATTGTTGTTTCCTTCGTACATTCATTTAGTGTGCTTTGAAGATTGATTAAATTACGCCGAGTGTTCAATTGAATTGTCATTTTATTTTTTTAATAGAAAAACGCAGCTACGATCATTTGAAGTGCAGTCTACGCCAAACTTGGTACTGGTGAAAGATACGAAGAGTAAGAATAATTTTTATGCTAATTACACGAGCATTCTTTCTTTCTCTTGTTTTCCTGCGCAAGTGGCGAGAAGAGCATGCAGTGGTCTATAAACCTAACGCAGTCTTCTGTGTCGTGTCGTCCGTCGTTTTCTCTTGTTTCGGGCTTCTAGTCTATTCTGGAGCTATCTTTAGACCGAGAAAGACCGTCTGCGCTGTGACTCTGAATAGGGTGAAACGTCACGCTCATGCTAATTAATAACCAAGTTCGAGAAACATCCAAGACATTTTTGTCGTGCTGTCTGGTTGAACTTGAAGCCAGCACCATCGACACGATTGACACTTTAAAGGTGTACGGAAAAGAATTGACGTGGCCACGAGCTCTCTACCTCTCGCCTCAAAATCGGACAGCGAGAAGCGCAATGAGTATCGCGCTCGGTGCGTCAATAGGGAGTTCTCGTAGATCGTGTTCGCTGTCCCGCAACGCTCTCCGCAACCCGCTACGACACCCGGAACTCTACAGTCAAGGCCATGGCCGCGCAGGCGCAGTAGCGGCTTCTTCGTTGCGGAGGGCTTAGCGGAGGGGAAACGCTGTCTACGAACACTCCCTAATAGGGAGTGTTCGTAGACAGTTTTCCCTACTCCGATACACTCTCCGTAGCGACGACGCCCCTAGAGCGCATGCGGGTCGCTGGCCTTGACTGCAGAGTTCCGGATATCGTAGCGAACTCTGCAGTCAAGGCCATTGGCGCGCAGGCGCAGTAGTGGCGTCTTTGTTGGGGAGGGCTTAGAGGAGGGGAAGCGCGGTCTACGAAAACGCCCTAATGGCTCCTGCACGGTCAAAGGTACGGCAGTGGCGAGCGTCGCCGTTTGGTGGTGTCAAAGCGTAACAATCTCGCCTATTTCTAATATCTGAGGACTGTACGTTTTTTGCCCTATACAGACATGTACAAGTTACTAAAAAAGTAATTAAGTTAAGTTATTGATTCAAAAGTAATTTGAATAGAGTAGAAAATACTCAAATGGAAAGTAATTGAGTAAATTACTGATTACCGTAAAAAAGTAGCAAATTACTTTTAAAGTTCCTTTTATATTTTTTATGCTAAGAAGGAAGTACATATGTTTTGACCCGTTAAAGAAATTCTGCTAGTCGAATATAAAGCGGCTTGTGTTTTCACGGAAATGCTTTAATACCTGGTTCGGCTTCTGTATGCCTAATTGTCTTGTACCTCTTTTTCTTTTTGGTCAATGATGTACTGCGGATGTGTCATTTCTACTTTGAGTTAGCACTGCCTGAGCTTGATTTTGTAGACAGTGTTTGCTTGCTTACAGTGTTGCGTAAAGTACGTTTAAAAACTACTTGGAAGTACAAAGTAAAGGAGTGGTTATGTACTTTAAAGGGGCACTCAAGTGGTTTTTGAGTTCGTGTTTTGATGATGACAGCTGAATTTAGACGCCCTAAGTATCCCTAAAACCAAAAGTATAGTCACACGGTGATTATTTATTTAATAAAAATGTAATTGAAGGCCGCCAAACCTCGGATCCATCCGAAAATGGAACCACTCTCATTGGTCCTCGCACGCTTATCAAAGGGATCTCGGGCCAATGGCGTTGGACGACGTTCCGTCGCGCAGTGATCCCGAGGTAGCCGCATCGGCCGAATCTCTTTGGCATCCGAGCTTCGATCATGGCGGAGTTCTCTACGCTCGAGGACCTGAGAGGTTGAAATTCTTCGGCGGACAGCCGACCTGGGGATGATTTCCTATGACGCCACTCCGGCGTGCGATGTGGACGATGGCAGCGCTTCGGAGTCATGTTCGGGTTCCGAGGACGACGAAACGCAACCTTTTCGGGCGTTCTTCGATTTGCGGTTGGGGCAAGTCGTAACCAAACCAACGTGTGACATCGCAGCGTTACCTCTGGTACGTGATGTCAAACGATGTCGCCACGTTGACTTTCGCCTCGGGAGGACGGGGGAAGGCTGGTTCAGACATGTGCAACGAGCGCGTACTATACGACTGCGTCCGTTGCAACCGGAGCGACCGGAACGACCACTCTGCGCCGCGCGTACACACACCTGCAACCGCTACAACAAGCGCAGCGCGTCGTCAGCACGGCGACCGCTTCTATACGCCGCCGTCAGCTGTTTCAGCGGCCCCTCTAAAAGGAGACGCACTGCTACTCAATGCCGTAACAGAATATAGACAGACAGTTTTCTATAGCCTAAAGCTTTATTATTATTTTTCATGATAGGCTTGCAGGGTACAGTGGATGAAAAAAAGAAAATAAAAAGATGCAGTACGCCGTCTTGGACGATCACAACTCTAATACACGACATTGCAATAGTACAAATATCGCCACACGCCTTTTCTACGATTATAAAAGACAATCTAATCTTAGCAGCGATATAGAAACGTAGAAATATAATTTCGTGATCAGATAAACGTTGCGAGCGTTCAGGATTGCTAACCCTAATCACTTTTCTCTGGTGATGAAAACGCGTGAAAATTCGCATCCTTTATACGGTACGCGCCAGTAATACCTTAAACTTAAGCACACGCATAAAATGCGCAAAAAAAAAATCCGGCCGATGTTCGAGGACACAAATGCTTAGAAAGCACCACTGTAGTCGAAGTAAACAAACACGACGGCACGGGCGTTTCTGCTGCCTTGAGAGTGCTGCCATGACATCGCGCACGAGTCGGTGGATCTTCCCTTCTAGTACGTGCTGGGTTATCATAGCAACACAAGACGAAAATTCACAGTCAAGGATAGTGCTTTTACGCGGAACGATGAGCTTTCACCGCGCCGTCCACGCCGACGATCACTACCGACGCCATGTTGCGGATGGAAGGAGCCAGCCGGCGGGCCCACGACCGGCCTGCAACGCGCGCAGATACGTGCGCTTCCGCGCATCCCGGGGGAACGGGAAATTCACCCCGCGGAGGAAGGCAAGGAGAAAACGTAGTCCCTTGTTTGTGAAACGATAATTGCAGTATCGCGTATTCTAAACTATAAATATTTTACGTCTTGTGAAATTATCATGCACAACATATTTAAATGAACTGAAAATTGTTTCTTTAGCGAAACTTTACAAAGGCCGCCAAAATTTTCAAACATACGATAATTTCATTGGTCCTCGCGAGTACAGAAAAGAGTCCGCACGTATTTTATTCCTGCGTGATTAATAGGCGGTTCTGCCTTCTAAAACTGAAGATACTCATTCACTGACACTTCCTTAACGCCATCGCACCAAAAAGTAGCTTCTCCAAAAACCGCTTGAGTGCCCCTTTAAGTAAAGTAGTAGGCACACCGGGTGCAATGTACTTGAAGTAAAGTACTATAAATACAATGTACTTTCAAAGTAAAGTAGAAGTACTTTTTAACACAATCTTTCAGAATGAACTGGTACGCATTGCTCCAGGGGAAATCGGAGGTTCATCAGTTGTTTCTCGGAAAGGCCGGCAAAATTGGAGGTGCATCAGTTTTTTTTGGGGGGAAATGGCGGAAAATAATAAAAATGGCCACAGAGTAATTGTTTTATTCTCGCTGACGACCTATTTAACACAATCAACTTATAAGGCACTTATTTGTATCTGTCTTATAGCCGCCATTACTTATCTCAAAGAAATGACCAGATGACGTCTCGAAAGACAGCCCAAACTGCAGACACTAGCACCAGATGCGTCAGAGCGGGTGCTGCATTTTGTTAGTGAGGATGCAGTGTGTACACCTCCTGTAGTGGGCGAGAGTTCCTACGTTGAGGAGAAGCAGGGACAGGCCCTTTCTTCAAATGCCTCAAGTCTCCTTGAGCTTCAAGACACAAGGAAACGCCAGTCTTCGGCGCTAATCCCGCATTTACTGGGGGATTGTCCGCTTCCCGCGCCTCGTAGCAGGGTTGTTGTAATGGGAGCCCGTGAAAATTTTAGGGAGTTTCGGACCGTTCAAACTACTACCCTCCCTTCCCCCCTTGCCTACGCCCCAACATATTTCTTTTTTTGTGCAGCAACATTTGTTTATAAGCAAACCTACCACTAAAATTCGAAAGTAATTTGTATTTTGAGTAAAAGTTACTCGGAAAAAGTAACTGAAGTACACTACTCATTACCGAAATCAGAATGTAATTGAAAGTTACTAAACTACTCAGAAACTTCGTGTAAACTACAGTAACTTGAGTGTAGTAGTTGAACTACGTAAAAGTCTGGCCGCCTATACATAGCTTGCCCGTAACGTTATTCGCGGCCATGCCGGTATTTTATGTGCCGCGAGCGTTCGGTTTACGGTGTTAGTTTCACACCGCCACTCGAGGGAACCAGTAACTATACTCCGTTTCACCTTATGTTGTACCGCAGAGAAGGCTAGAAGCGCGAGCTGATAGCGTTGGGAGCTGCTCTAAACGCACGAGAGCTTGTGCCGCCGAGATGGACCCCAGAGCAAAGAGCTCGCGCTTGTAGCCTTCCCTGAGGTACTTCATAAGGTGAAACAGAGTATAGAAAGAGCCCTCGGTACCGAGCCATGGCGACACCTGAAAGCTATGTACATAAGGTATTCACTGGGTGCCATATTTGACAGCGCTCTTCACGGCGCATTCCCGGGTGCGGGGGAGTGGTATGGTTGGCCTTGTAAAAGTCCTCGCGTCCTCAGATCCAGCTCCTACCTAACGTCTGTGAAGCACGGCGATATCGACGGTGCGGAATACACGCTGCAGAAGCACCGTGGAAGTTAACATATACAACGTACTATACTCGTTAGCGTTCGCCGCAAACTCAGATTCAGGACTAAGTAACTGCACGAGAGAGCCACACTGCCGCGAACTGGCGCTGCTTTCTAGAGGCCGATGACGTGGCGGAATTCCAGTGGAGCTTCATAAACTGTCACCAGACGCAATCATGAAATCTGTTCATTCGTTTTAAAAATACAGGGTGAAACGAAGGAGACGGCAGGCTCTTTCAATCGACCGGGAAATTCGGTTTCTTAACCTATCGCGCTACGACTTTGTGCAGCGTTTCCCACAGATGGTGCATTTTTTTTGTAAAATTTGCAAAGAGCGATTTTATTTGAGGAAAAAGTAAAGAAAGAAAAAGGCTTAGCTCCTATGGAAACGCAGCGACGCCACCGGTCTGAAAAACAACACGGCGCCGTTTCGCACGGGAGACAAGAGATGGCGCAAGCGGTCGCGACGCCAACTGCCGCCAACGAACGAGCAGACGACGCAGAGAGCTGGCGTGTTTAGCAGATAAGGAACTGCAGTTCCTTATTGTGACCGCGCCTGTTTTTGTTTCTGCGACTGTCGCCGCCTGCGGAACGCGAGCTGCTTTTGAGTCGAAAGGATCGTCTGCTAAAGTGCCTGCTCTCGGCGCCGTATGCTCGTTCGTTGGCGTAACGTACCTGGATAGGAACTCGTTGGCGGCGTTCATTGCGCCATCTCTTGTCTCCCGTGCGAAACGGCGCCGTGTTGTTTGCAGACCGGTGGCGTCGCTGCGTTTCCATAGGAGCTAAGCCTTTTTCTTTCTTTACTTTTTCCTCAGGTAAATTCGTTCTTTGCAAATTTTACAAAAAAAAAATGTACCATCTGTGGGAAACGCTGCACAAAGTCGTAGCGCGATAGGTTAAGAAACCGAATTTTCCGGTCGATTTAAAGAGCCTGCCGTCTTCTTTATTCACCCTGTAGTTCTCCTGACTTTTTCTTCCGGCAGCCCAGAAACAATAGTCTAGACTATATATTGTATTTCAAAAGTGCCTGCCATTTGGTAATTCATGCGCCGTTTCTCCAAGCGCGGTATTGTTTGACCACGCACTATGAGCATGCATCGGACGCGAGGGTGGCGGCGTCACCGTTCGGCGGGAACTCGGCTCAGCTCGTATCGAAAAACGAGTGTGACGTCAAGCGCTCGACGATGACTCGGGTCCAATCACACACTTCGTGCCCAAGAAGGGCGGCCGCCAATATAATGGACCTTTTTCACATACCGACGGCACCAGGCGGTGGCTGCACGAACTAAAAATCGAGGAAGTGACCTACCTGCGCTACCAATCGATAATGGGAGCTACGCTACCAGTTTCTTCGTTCTCTGAGCAGCGGGGCGTGCCCAACGCGCCTTCCAAGTGGGGCATCCGTGGCGTCCGCTTAAACGTCGTGTTATTCTTTCCGTCCGCTTTCTTTTTTGCGTAACACAATTATATGTATGCTGCAATTACGTTTTCTACTCGCTGATCTACAGCCTCCTTCCGAATTTCCTCGATTTTTGGTGCCAACTTCCGCCGCTTGGCATCGGGCGCTCGCGCGTGCGCAGAACGCTTCTTGGAAAAGGTCCATTGGATGGGGGCTTTGAAAGGGTCTATTCTGGTGACAAAAGCACTTTCAATAATGCATTTTGCTAGGGCTTTTCCGGTGATTCGAAATCATTTTCTCTTCGTTTATTGGACAGGGGGAAAGGCGGTTGGTGTAAGTGACAACGCGGGAGATTATGAGAGTGTAGAACATGATTTGTGCGCAAGATTACACAGTGTTTAACACAACACGTCTGTTCGTTCCAGAAGGCAGCTTGGCTGCAAACTTCACGCTGATATACAGTGAACCTGGCACGTGCGCCATTTTTCGGGGCAATGCGTATCCATCTCGTAAGTATTTGAAGTAAACCACGAGGCAAAACATAGTTCGGCGCAAGTCGCCTCCTACCATTTCAAATTCATAAGCGCAGCAGGATGATCCTGCAAGGCACATATTTTCTACGTACCTTTCGCGCACGAACACTCGAAACACGTTTTATAAAGCCGCTTACTCGCTTTAGGTGCCAAGGGGACGCAGAAATCTCTCTTCGCGATTCCCGGCGACACTATTGGCAGCTTCAATGGCGAGCCCTTAGAAATATTTCTCCAGTTTCACACTTCGGCCACGATGTCGCGCCAGTGTTTGTTGCACACTAAAATAGGCGGTAAATCTCTGCTTTTCTCCTCTATACCTTTGCCTTTGCGGGGCGCCATCTCAAGTTGCTCATAAGAGGCGAAATCATTCAAGCAAAGGCGCCCCCGTTTGCCATCTTTCTAGGCGGAAAGGCCGTTCAGGAGTCCCACCCAGGTCCAGACGGTTCTGGCCGGTTCGGTGTTTACAGGAAATCGCTGGCCACGGTATCGCGCTACCTTCCAGTGAAATGTTTGTTTTTTCTTTTTTCGCAAGTGTAGGTTTACGTATGCCAATTACGGCGTATGAATTCATCAAATTGCGTTCCTACGGAGAGAAGCAACTTCTCGAGGTATTTGTAGTTTTATTATTGTCACCACGGGGATCCCCCCCCAAAAAAAAAAAAAAGCAGACGAGTTATTTGTATTTAAATCGGTGCCACGAGGGCCCCTTGGGTCAGTTTTCCCAAAATCCGCATGGTTTAGTTACGTCACTTCATACTGGCCTGTAGCGTAATTGAGCGTAGCCTAGAGTGCAAGGGCACTCACCCAATTGCTTCCAATTCCAAATGGGCTGTTTCGCCGCACAGTAAAAGTAACCTCAATATTTATACTATCAGCTCATATTGAAAACACTGCCTGTACTATGTTCACCCTTAAAAAATAAACTCCAGCCAAATATCTTTTTTTTTTTGCGGTGAGCTATTTAATGTTTTGAAATTCAAAATAGATATTAAGAAATTCGTAAACGAAGATAATGCCGGAACCAACATTAAAATGTTTGCGCGCTCTCTGGTGGTGCGACATCCCAAATGATACAAACTTTCAGGTCGCAAATGCAGTCTTAAACAGGGTATGTCGAGCGTTAAGTGTTAAGCGTTAAGCGAACAGTTAAGTGTTAAGCGAACAGCAAAGTTGAAACATAGCTATGTTCTGAAATGTTTTACATAACCATTTTAAAAACAAAAAACAGCGCGAAGGTACATTCGTGTTTTGTCTAGCTTACATAAGTTGAGACAGAGTGTTTTCTTCAGGAGAGCCCCAAAACTACAACATGAAAACCCTAACATGTTTCCCACTCGAAGAGAATGCCCTTTACTCATGAGATGGCGCCTATTTTTAACATTCAGAGCAGCAAACACCCATGACAATTGTTTTTCATTGGTCACCTCGCACGGATATAGGCAAAACCAATGCGTTGTGGAGAATTCGTCTGATAGCGCGGAGACTCCGAGCTTGCCAGGGGCTCTGCGATCACTTTTCGCCCGCGCTCCTCGAGAGTTGCCAGTTTTGGCTTAGATGGTATTTGCCTGTAGTCGGTAGCCGCGAATTTATGGATAAACTCCCATTGGCTGGCGCGCGGCATAGCTCCAAGGAACGCCACCCCACAGAGAAGCCATTTCCATGGCGCAGCGGCCCAGCTGCCGGTAAGACGAAGAGGGTGGCCGGCCTGTACAAAGCCGCCGGCCACAGAGCCCGCCCGGGCAGCCTCCGCAGAGGTCGCCCGGCCGGGCTCAGCGCGGCGCGCTGCTTGTAGAAATCAGAGGTGGGCATTCTAGGTCGCCCTCACTCACCCTCACAGCCACACTCACCTAAGCCCCTCACTCACCCTCACCCTCACAGCTACACTCACCCTCAACCCCTCACTCACCCTCACCCTCACACCTACACTCACCCTCAGCCCCTCACTCACCCTCACCCTCACAGTCACGCTCACCTTCAGCCCTACACTCACCCTCACTGAACCTCACGAACCTCACGCCCCTCACGCACTCAGCCCTCACGCCACTCACCGCCCTCACGCCCATCACACACTCACGGCCCTCACGCCACTCACCGCCATCACACCCCTCACACCCTCATGGCCCTCACGCCACTCACCGCCCTCACACCCCTCACGCACTCATGGCCCTCACGCCACTCACCGCCCTCACGCACTCACGGCCCTCACGCCACTCACCGCCCTCACGCCCCTCACGCACTCACGCCCCTCACGCCACTCACCGCCCTCACCGCCCTCATGCACTCATACCCTTCACGCACTCATGGTCCTCACACCTTCCACGTACTCACCGCCCTCACGGCCCTCACGCACTCATGGCCCTCACGCCAGCTTCAGACGGGGCCATTTCGCCCAGAAACTTGACGTCGCCACCCCAGCAACACGAGCCGCTCGCAGTTGGTAGTAACCAATTGCTGCAATTTGCCATCATCATCGTGAAAAATTTGTTTTTGACTATTTAGACAAACAATGGCGCGCCATCAACGTGTTTCTATGCATTTAAATCTCGTGGAGAATACTAATGCATCTTTCTGAAACAGTTTATTTGCAAAAGTCATCAATTTCAAACCAAACCAAGTCTTTAATTGTCATCATTACCGGCACGAGGTATCACGTGAAAATATCGCGTCCTTGATTGGATGCAGCCGCTTCAAACGTCTTCGAATTGCTCCGAGTTGCTCGCTTGTTTCGAGCCGGACCCGATCTCAGCAATTCGTGTCGATCTAGGGAAAGCTAGGGAACAACCCGCCATCAACACCAAAATTGCTGAGAAGGTTGCTCCGTCTGAAGGGGGCCTCAGACACTCACCACCCTCACACTCCTCACGCACTCACCGCCCTCGCGGCCCTCACGCAGTCATACCCCTCACGGCCCTCATGCACTCACCGCCCTTACGCCCCTCACGCACTCATGGCCCTCACACCCCTCACCGCCCTCACGGCCCTCACGCACTCATGGCCCTCACACCCCTCACGCACTCACCGCCCTCACGCCACTCATGGCCCTCACACCCCTCACGCACTCACCGCCCTCACGGCCCTCACTCACTCACGGTCCTCACAGCCCTCACGGCCCTCACTCACCCTCACACTCATGAATTTTCCTGCTTCGGAAACTCACTCACCCTCACCTCACCTGTGAAGATGAGGGTGAGTGAGGGCCCTCATGAGAGGTTTGCCGAGGTATAGTAGAAATACGTTACGTATACGAATGCTTTCGCATTCATACACTGTTAGCAGTCTTAAGTGTATTTTTAGTGCGTTCGCATTTAAACGCTCGTTTTGTCAAAAACATGGAGGTGTCTTTGTTTCTTCACGCCGAGAAAAGAGGGAGAAGGAGGAGGAGAGGGTGACGCGTGCGACGCTCCCATCGGTGCGAAGCGGTGACGTCAATTTTGCGTCAACGTTTCCCTCTCTCCCCGGCGCTGACCAACTGACAGGCACCACTAGGATTTTGTCAAAACAAGCCCTTTCGTTTCCGTCATAGTCACGCGCACAGGTGGCGCGGAGCCAGCTAGGAGGACGCGCTAAAGTCCCTTGATACTTATTCTTACAAGTAGAGACAACCAATAGAAATGACAAAGCACATTCCGCTGGAACAAAATGTCGTCATTCATTCAATTCAGTCGTCTGTTGTGCGCCGCCATTCACTTCCTAAACCCTGCACCGTCACGCAGTCGGCGCTTCAAAATATGTCGCTAAACGAAGGAAGCTTTATTGGCTTTTATCTTGAAACTTTATGATGCGCCGCGGCGCGGAGGAACAGCCAGCCGGCAACAGCCAGAACCCGCCAGCAGAGTGAAAACCCACGGTTATACCCTCTCTCGTTGTAACTTGGCAAAAGGTGAACGATAAGCCTCAATTGCGTGCCGACAGCTTCGATATGCGTTACGCATATGAGCGCTACGCACAGATATTGGAGCATGACGCAGCGAAAAGCCTGATACTTCTTCGCAGTGAAAGCGCCCTCCGGTGATACATAGTCAGGTTCCGATTGGCCCGCCAGGGCCGTAGCTTCCGTCGTACCGGCATGCTATGCGATCACGGCTTCATGGCCTGCCCATTATTTCGTGCTTTAGACACTATGCTAAGCGGCGCCACCATAGTAATAGCTCACGTTTGAACGATGCAGCCGCCACTCCCAGGCATTCCCAATATTTCTTGCTTCAGTCGCTGGATAGCGCCAAACCTAACATCCTTGCTATGCGGGCGTGCTTAGTTGCCGCTTTGCCGTCGCCGGTTGTTCTTCAATCTGGGTTTCAATAGCAGTGGTGCGTGGTTTGTGGTGTCTGTGTAGTTAAAACGACGAATGCGGTTACCTCGACGAGGTCATCCAGATCACTTCTTTCCAGGAGTGATCTGGATGACCGTATTCAAGGGCATCGACGTACTCTGACAGGCAGAGTACAGAAAAGAGGTGAGAAAAATTTACAGGAAGATCCACTGGTGGAATCTTAAGGAATTCGTTAGCATGACCGTTGGGAAACGCCACACGTCGCCCCATTTGGGAAACGCTTACACTGACCCCGTAACGAGGCCAAAAGGAGGCAGCAAAAAATAGAGGAAGCAAAAGGGAAAACCAAGAGAGAAAGCCTGAGCAGAAACCGTAAAGGCGTCAGCGTTAGCGACTCTTAAAGGGGGACGTATGTGGCGTTTTCCAAGGGTCATGCTAGCGCATTCCCTAAAAATCATCCAATGATCTTCCTGTAATTTTTTTCTTGTTTCTTTACATTTGAAAGATATTTTTCTCGGGCTTTTCATCTTTCTCGTTTAATAATAAAGCTTTCTTGAAAGAATAACGATGGTTTACGGAGCAATGCATGTTATTTAGACTGCAAAAAATATATACCTATATGAAGGCCTTTGCTGACTGCCAATCATAAAAATGTTTCCAGTGATGTCACCGATCGCGCATTTCCAACTCACTGGGTCGCCGCCGGGCGTTGAACTGTTTCTTGCCTGATCGAATTACAGATATGAGGCGCTAATATTTCGTAGCTGCTGCTTGCTCCCGAGCTAGCCCGAACCACTAATTAGGTAATAACATGAATAGACCAGAATCTCAAATGTCATTACAGGCACCGTTCAAGTCGAGACCGCAGTCTCAGCTTCTCAAAGCCAGGAGCGCGAGTTAAGGCCCCTTCACACTCTTGCAACCGAGTGCTACTGAGGGAGACGAGACTTGTTGAAACCACCTAAAATTTCTTAGGACGAGAGAACACACTGGCACGCTGGCGCCATCTGTGCGGTGACCCTGGAACTGCCTTTCACAAGAGCGAAGGTTTTGCGGGATTTCCGAGGTCAGATGTGCGTAATACCTACAAGAAAGGCTCGTTTATAGCCTTGACAAAAGTTGTTCGAGCCAAGAAAGAAAGGATAATGCGCGAGAGAAATAGAAAATATGCCGGACCGCCAAGTTTACACTGCTACCCAATAGATGGCGCCAGTGTGCCCTCTCGTTGTAAGAGGTTTTAAGGAACCCAGTTTTAAGAGGTCGCAAGAGTGTGAACGGGCCTTTAGCCTGCGCTCCTTTATTTGAGTAGTGCATTTCTAAAGCAGTGCTTGTTCTGCGCAAGAACGCTTCAAAGCCACGACCACGAGCTCTCGTGCTTGTGGCATTGGCGGCACTCTCAGCCTAAGGTTGAATGGAGTGTATACGACGTGGAAGTTTGCATTCTGGCGCATCTCGTACGTTTATTTACCGGTGAAATGCGCCCATGTGTTTGTTGTTTTACCCCCCCCCCCTCAGCCAACGACGGCGCGCGCTTGGCTGCCTCGTCATCGCGCATTCCCTGGGCGTTATCTGCGTTGTCCTCTGATTGGCATGCCGCATCTGGCCTTCCGGTGCACCGAAGACTCAGTTTCGGAACGCGTGCTCACCGTGTTGCTGGCGCAAGCAACCTCCCGCTTCAAAAGAGTTTGCGCTAAGCGCTGCGTTTCGGTGACGCACTTTATGGATCCCATATGTGTCGTCCCCGCCACGACTTGCTTGGCCGCGACGTCACGAGTTCGGAACCTGGCCACTTATCATAATTTACAAACGACTAGTTTATGGCGTGTGTAAAAAAAGCACAGTAAAAGCTTCGATCCATCGTGTTTTTAAACCGAAAGCGTCTACGTTGACAGCCTGATATTCCCCTTATTCACGTTGCTGAAAGAATTAGTTCCCTTTAAGACGTTACAGCGTGTGTTTGGCACCACCTCAGAATTTCTAAAATGCGGCATTCTAAAAAAGTAAAAAAAAAGAATAGATATTATGATTATGAGCTTTCCGGCAGAGTACCGTATTTTTCGGACTGGAGTCCGCGGACTATACAAGTTTGAAAGTCAAAATCGTACGCGCTGCGGACTATTTGGAGGAACCAACTATACAGGAGTTTGGTTTTTCAAGATTGATCATTAAAACGAGACTTGAGAAATATTGTGAATGACAGAGCATATCAATGAACATGTATGTGCTATACAAGCTCCTTTGGGAGCTAAAAAAGCAGACATTTGTCAAGGTGTGCTCTGTATAAGAAGATTTTCGTCTCAAATAAGTACCAGATGCGGACAATCCACGGCGTGGGGACCATGATTCCGGAGAATACGATACATTCAAGCGAGCCATCCTCGACTGTACAAATAAGCAACAACAAAAACAAAAATCTCATTATTTTTGCAGTCAATGGGAGCTTAATTAAGAAGCACGGGGCGTTCTGCCTGCCGAGCCCCTTATTATCGCTTTCCAGCCAATCAGGTTCTGGCGTTAGCCGATATGATCGCCGAAGAACGATTGACGAAGCTAGAAGCCGGAACGCAATAAATCACTCCATGCATCTTTAAGCTCTCAGTGAATAAGAATATCAAATAAAACTGGAAAAAAACCCAGCTGGTTTGTAGCTAAAACGGTCCTCAGCGAAACATTTTCACTTTTATTGCGCACAAATATTGGCCCAGTATTTCTTTTATTGCACTCTAAGTATGTCGGCCTTTACGGATAGTGATAACTTACAAGTATCTTGTTTTTATCTGCACATTCCGTTCACTCTAAAAACTGACTACAGTAAGAATATTTTTTTCCAGAATGCACTTTGTACGTACTGACGGACACCAGCGACGCTGACATCAACAGATGCACCTCCTTCCTTCCTCGATTTTGCGGCAATCAGCTTTATAACGGCGGTACCCCTAGCCAGTGTTTGGGCCGCTAATAGTTAGGCACTATGCCCACTTCTGTAATAAAATACGCTCTTACATCCTATTAAAGTGGACCTGGGCACGGGGAAACATCACCACGGGTTCTGAAAAAGAAAATTAAGAAAAAGCGTTTTATTTTTGAGGCAACTTTAAGAACTTGTGGAGTGCGTTGGTTATTGAAGTACCCAAGCATGAGCGGTGATTCGTAATGATGAAATGAAAATGAAAGCACGTCGGTGTGTCCACCTTTAAATAAAAGCACAAGGGACGCGAATGGCCGATGCACTTGCCAAATCCCGTCTATAGCACCCGTATCTTGGCGGCAATTCAAGCCTGTTGCCTTTAGCTCTCTCTGTTCAAGCATCAATGTATTGCATAGAAATAAAACATACTGTAGCCTATTGATGGGTTATTTTCTTTTTTAAGCTTTATTTTATAATTGTGTGCGAACCCGCGCTAGCTCCGTTGTGTACTTATATTTGAATTACTACAAGTTTATCTCTAATACGTACTATATTAACCACAAAAAAAGTCCGTTCTTGAAGGGTTTCTTGACGCCCCAAGAATTCCTTCAGCTCGTGAAGAATAGTTTCGCATCTCGCACCGCCCCTGGCGCACTATAAAGGCAACTCGGCGGTGAAGAACGCTTTCGCAGAAAAACAGGAGCTTAAAAAAGAACCCCTTATATGTTTTTCACGAAGAACCCCTCAAACGAATACTTGTATGCTGCAAAATATGGACAAGCCCCAAAAGCGAACACAAAAAAAACTACCCGAGACTGCGGTGACGATCAAGAAACCACGGGAAGGATCAAAAGAACCACACACACACAGACGCACACGAGAGCAGCAGGCGGCAGCAGTGTGGGAGGCTTAACCAGCTTAACGTCGTCGACCCATCTCTTGCTCGCGTGCGCTCCCTGCAGCGATGACTGGATTTTTTTCAGTCCCTTCCCTTCTGAAAGTCTCAGGGTTCCTTTTTATAGAGTCAGCAGCTCACACACAATGCAAATTTACCAGAATAGGAGCCCGTACGAGGGAGGAAAATGTCGCAGCGGACCGGTTCATTCGAAAAGGGTGGGGATCTGCGGGATTGCATGTAGTCCCGCGGTTACGGGGATAATAAAAAATAAAAATTAGTACTTTCAACCTTGATAGCGCGTTGTATATTATGTTTATATTATATAAATAAAAAATGGTACAATACTGCGCTTTTAAAACATACATTAATGTCAGATAAACGCTCAAGAACACCCCGCGCCGCTCGACAAGAAACGTTTTTTCACGTCGATGCCACAAACCTTTTCTCACGTGGTTGCGCTATGGACTTCCTTCCTCCGCCATTGTGACGTAACCACTCGGAGCGCTATGGCCTTCTCTTCTAGGAGGTGTTGCCCCGGCTCGTCTCGGCTTCCCCCTCCCTTCGCGTCGGCTTCCAGTTAAGTTCGGAAAACGGGAAACGAGTCACTCGTTTCGGGTAACATTTCCAGCAAAACTGGGTAGTCTGGTAAACGAAAGTGGCTGCTGGTGACATTCCAGTGAAATCTGGAAACCCGCTGCTGGTGAAGTTCCAGCGAAATCTGTTTGCCGGAAAATACTTCAGCAAAGGACTGGTAAACTACGCTGGTTTCGGATGAAAACGGATGAAACTTGATTAGTTTTCACCGGATGTCACTGGAAGTTTACCGGATGTCACAGGAAGGTTTTGTCGGATTTTTCAATAGGGACCTATCTGATAGATAAAGAAAGGCGCTCCTAACGCTTGTTTCACATACTTATTCATTTAATTAGTCTGATGAATTATTGAGTATTGAGTGTATAAGACAAATAAAAGTTTGCAAATACTATTTTCGCAGCCGCGGATAACCTATAACTATGGTGCCTGGGACGCGTCTCCGACTGGTGTATTTACCGCGTCCAAAAAAGTGGTCTCTCGATTTCCGCCTGATGACGTCATAGGAGTGTCATACTGTCGCCGATCGCGATCCTGGCGGCGTCCCAAGAGTTGTGGTGCATATGGCAGATGCCTGTTCTGCTGTAGGTCATTCTCCACTCTGACCGTCCATGGGAGCTACAGCAGCCGGAAGTCGGGACGCCTGGGACGCCAGGCGTCCCGGTTTTGAAGGCATCAGTGACCACAAAGCAGTGTCCTATAACCTAGGATTTCGAGCACCAGAACCAGTCAGGTTGACCAAGCAAATAAGGCTATATAATAAGGGGAACTATGAGCAGCTTAACCAGGACCTCTCAAGCTATTTCTCAGTCTTCCTGCAGGGTTTTGACGACAGGAATATAAATGAAAATTGGTGCCTTTTTAAAAACAAAGTACTGCAACTCATTGAAGCTCATGTTCCAACTATTAACATCAGCTCCCGGTCCTCTAATCCTTGGTATTCGCGCTCACTGAAAACCCTTAACAATAAGAAAAAACGACGTTTTCGAGTAGCCAAACACCAGGACACTGCTTTATCCTGGTCTAGATATAATGAATGTGCCACTGATTATAAAATTATGTTAGAGCAGCAGAAGCGTATATTCTACCAGGAGACCCTTCCATCTATGCTACTAAACAACCCGCGCCAATTTTGGAATGTTGTAAATCATGCACCATACTCCCCACTAGCGCTTATTGATGATTCTGAGAACATTATCGAGATTAATCAGTGTGCCACAGTTCTTAATCATTTATTTTCTTCCCAATTCACCGCCCACTGTCCCTTAACACTGTCCTTACCTATTACTAGCAATGTTTTACCTATGGATCCAATTTGTATTGATTTCGAAGGTATTGTTAGTATTATTAAGTCACTGAAAATGTCCTCTTCCTGTGGTGTCGACGGCATAAATTCTAAGGTCTTACTAAGCACTAAATATTCCTCAAGCCTATTTCTAACAAAAAATTTTCAGCAATCATTAGATACGGCGGCGGTTCCTGAAGATTGGAGAATCGGCAAGGTCATCCCGGTCCACAAAAGCGGTGATAAATCTTCTCCTTTAAACTATAGGCCAATATCTCTAACTTCTGTACCTTCTAAAATACTCGAGCACGTAATCCACAAGCAACTATCTATTCACCTTGATTCTATCTCCTTTTTTAACAAAGCGCAGCACGGCTTCCGTCGAAACTACTCCTGCGAAACCCAACTTCTCTGCTTAACCAACGACCTGTTCGCAAACCTTGATTCTGGCTACCCCACTGACGCTGTATTTCTCGACTTCGCTAAAGCATTTGACAAAGTTCCGCATAACAGACTGCTTCTAAAACTATCGTCATTAAACCTCGATAATAATGTTCTCTCCTGGATTGAATCTTTTCTCTCTCAGCGTCATCAGTTTGTTCATGTTAATGATTGTTCATCTACTTTAGCCCCCGTAACATCTGGCGTGCCTCAGGGAACGGTGCTTGGTCCGTTACTTTTCCTCATCTACATCAACGATCTTCCTCTTCAGGTATCTTCACCCATGTGCCTATTTGCCGACGACTGTGTCCTTTACCGAAAAATAACATCCCCTCATGACTCTTTAACCCTACAAAATGACCTCGACCTAGTTCAGAGCTGGTGTACTAACTGGCAGATGACGCTTAACGTCAGCAAATGTAAATGCATGCGCTTCTCTCGTTCCTCTTTTCAAACCTCTCCTGTTCATTTTCTCAATGGCATCCCTCTTCAACCCACGGATATGTATAAATACCTCGGCGTTCTTCTAACTTCAAACCTCTCCTGGGAAAACCATATTAATTCAGTTGTGAGTTCCGCTAACAAAAGCTTGGGTTTCCTTCGTCGCAATTTCAGATCCGCCCCTTCTCAACTAAAACGGCTCCTCTATCTTGCCCTAGTCCGGTCTAAATTAGAATACGCATCTTCAATCTGGCACCCTCATCATGCTACATTAACAGACTACATTGAATCTGTTCAAAACCGTGCTGCGCGTTTTATTCAGTCTGATTACTCCAGTTTTTCCAGTGTCTCCCTCATTAAATCAAATCTCTCTCTCCCATTGCTTTTCACCCGTCGAAAAATATTCCGTCTCTGCCTTCTGCATAAAGTTTTTTATTCACCACTTCTAAATCAGTCTCTTCTTTCCCCACCGGCTTATCTTTCCTCCAGACTCGATCATTGCAATAAAATAGCCCGGCCAAAGTGTTTTTCCACAGCACATCAGCACGCCCCTCTTCCTGATGCAATTGTGGACTGGAATGACCTTCCCGAAGACATCGTCACCATTCAGGACCCCATCAGATTCCGAGAAGCAGTATCAAACATTGTACTTAACACCCACTCCCCTCTCTAACGCCTTATGGCCCTGAGGGTATTGTAAATAAATAAATAAATAAATAAATAAATAAATAAATGACGACGCGACACTCGCGTTCGCTCGTGCTTTTCGCCAGCATTTCTATGGCCGACTGCCAGGATCGCGACAGGCAACAGCATGACACCCCGGCTTCTGTGATATCATTTGTTGCCACATCGGGACCACTTTTCATGTATGAGTGGGATAGGACGCTTCAGCACATTGTTGTAGCTGTTGTTGTTGTTTTCGATGAGAAGGAGGACAGCAGTTTAAACAAAAAAATATTCTATGTTACATGTAGTGTTACCTTGATATATATAACAAAAATTAATGCACGCTACGTTCAAACTGAGAACCGATCTCTTGCAACTGTGCCTCGAGCAATGCACGTTATGTGAGGTAGTAATTACAACATCCATTTGTGCAAACGATTCTTGAAACCAAGTTGCATCCCAGATATGCCGCCGTAGCCTTCTCAGAATATTCCTTCGTGATGGCTCTTAGGTCAATTAGTTCATTTTTCTCTTCACAGACAGCTACTTTAGCGAGTCCTTCGCAAAGAAAAGAATTAGCGCATTTCCCACAATGCTCCGTCAAGATAGCAGTGGGAGTCGCGGAAATGGGAAGGGTGCATGGTGAGGAGGATGTTTCTACCCGGAAAATGAGTTCGTAGGTCGGCCTTTAAAGGCCTCTATCATGAGATTCGTTTCTTCGTGATTTTTCTGATGTTCAAAAAGTGGACCAGACACTTGGTACGTTTGAAAGACATTCACTCCACACTGGCAGTCCAATTTAAAACGATATACAAAACAATATGTACAAGAAGAAGAGTATCTGAGGCCGGGGTTGTCCGGCTGGCATCTCTATTGGGCGGAGTATAACTGCTGCGAAACTTGCGATATGGATGGAAGAGACCTCGCTTGTCCTTCCCATGCGAAGTGTGTACTGGTCTCAGATCAAGGTTCTCGGCTGCAGACATGACGATTCCGGGACGATTGAGGAAGTGTCAGCGTCGTACGAAGTTCTGGATTCAACAGCCTGATGATGTTCCGGGCTGGCTTCGAGCAGTCTTGTGGGGCAGGAGAAGGCGGCATGGTGTCCGGCGCCCCTTATGTGTCACGTCGACCCCTGGGCGGGTCGGCGCCGTCACGACACAAAAGCCGGGTGACACCGTGACATCCTCGATTCAATTTACTTGACATCCGAAATACCACAAACAAGCGAACCCCGTGACACCTCCATAAATAAGACCCGATTACCCTTTTTTTCGGTTTCACACGCACAAGTATAATAGCAGCTAAATTTAAGACAAAATTAAGACGATGGCCTCACCTCGATTCAGGCAAAGCAGAACGACAAGTGTGTTCGCGTCAGAAGTTTGCACACTAAGCATCGGCTGCGAAAAATAAACTAAAAATCATATTAACCGAAAAGAAAAAATGCGTCGGCCGGGAATCGAACCCGGGTCAACTGCTTGGAAGGCAGCTATGCTAACCACTATACCACCGACGCAGACGGAAGAAGGCCGAAATGCGTCCCGTCAAACAGGGTCGAGAATACTCCCTTGCGTAACGACCGGGCTTGGAACGAGGTCACTTCCTTTCATCTATGTGCAGCGCCAGACCTTGCGCTCCACGTTAGCCAGTCACACGTGACACAGGTACGTCACGTTCCGCGCGTCACTCCTTCCACACTGAAGGCGACGTGACACGCTCCGAGTTAGGCGTGGCTCTAATAGCTCGTAGCGTCCGTTGCAGTTTATCGTGAGAGTTAAAAAGACGAATAAGCCATACTTACTCAATTTGCGTTCCGTTAAAGCGGTCCGGCTTTCTGATCTTAATGCTCTCCAATCGTTCTTCCTTCTTCTTTTTTTGACACAGCTGCTTGTTTTTTGTCATTGAAATCTGCACAATTGATTTAATCTTCCATATAAGACGTTTTACGATGAATGGGGACGGCATCTTTCCTCTTAGTGGCACTCGATAGAAAATATATATATTTTTGTGCGCTTCATTTCTGATATAACTGTCATCGGCGCTAGACTGGAAAATCAGCAATAATCTGAGTGAGCAGGTGACGATGTCTTGCATGCCGCATTGTTAAGGTATGAAGCTAATGTTTCGTTAATAATTACCGATATCAGAGTCACGTGTTTCCTGACTCCTTGAATGCATCGACCCAGTTCAAGAAGAAATGTTTAAAACCTGGCCAGCCGGTTCTAATTTATCACAAAACAAATTGTGAAAATAAACAGGGGCAGGACAATAAGACAAGTCGGTCATACAGTGTATTTTTTTCCTTTGTTTATTTTTCTTATTGTGTGTATGCTCTATTTTATAACAAACTTTTCAAGCACTTGTAATGAATAACTGCGTTTTTATTTATTGCTACTGATGTACCATTCCCTGAGATGACGGTTCTTCACTGAGGTCCCTATGTCCTACTCTAATTCAGAAAGGTGATGTATGTAGTGGCAGTAGAAAACGCCGCAAAAATGTCCCGCAATATTATCACGAATGACAATTGATGAGGCGGTGATAACTGAAGAAACTAAACTTTTAATGGGACGAACTTGTGCCCAAAATAGAAAAAGGGAACAAACAGAAGAGAACAGCAGAGCGTCGTGGGCGTCGATGTCAGCGAAACCGCAGGATCGAGCGCTGGGGCGAGGCTGACTGCAAATCCGCCACTGGGAGCCCCTTATGTGCACGCGTTGGCTTCTGGAGCAATCGACCTAGAAGGTTCGGCGACTAGAACATTCGCACCTCGAACAAGCGACAGAGTTCTCGAATTCATCTAGAACATTAAACTGGAAGAATAAATAAAAGGACGCGTAACTCCCGGGAATCGAACCCTGGCTCTTCGCGTGGGAGGCAAGCACGATAACCGTTAGGCCACGGCCGCGCTGCCTCTTTGGCGCGCGGCAATATAAATAAATAATTTAAAAGCACTTCATTTGACTCTTATTAAATCAACGCTAAAATGGCAGGAGACCTTCTATTAGCAACAGTTTCTTTCAATTTTTAATACTTCGCAGCAGAATTGTTTTTGTAGTTAATGGGAGAATATCTGTCCTCGCTTTGCAGACTTTACAATTAGTTTGTAAAAGGGGTATCAGAGATTTCAGGGCGCCATTACAGAATCTCAAGCGTAAAGTTAGAATTGAAAATGGATATTTAGACGACTTTCAAGCTGTCGCGCCTTCATACATATTTGGATCGAGCTAATGTATTTTCTAAAAACGTTTGACTCCCTTTTGATATTACACAATCCAAGACTTCAAAACCAACGAAAAACAAGTATACGTTACAAATAATTTTTTTAAAGCTATAAATCAACATTTGTACGAGGTATTGAAAAGAAACAATCTTCTTCACCTGATTCAACAACGGGGAAGCCGCTAATGCCACAAAATATTCACTTGAAAGAGAATGCCGCAGCACTCCGTGACAGCTTAAAAGCAAAACAGAGCGTTACTTATTAGCATCATGCTTCTTGCTGCATGATTCGTTTGTCGGGTTTTTTATCTCCCAGTTTGCGATCTGATTGGCAACGGAGAGATAGCAGCGTGCTCGGGTCTCACTAAGCCGGCCGTTTCTTCAGGCAATCTTTGGCGAATGTTGATTCCAGCAGTCACGATCCACCCAGGGTGTTGGAAAAATAAAATTTGTACGTTGTCAAAAAAATATTGTTCAGCCATAGATTTTTTGTTTAGTTTCTAGTCCAGTCCTCTGCAGCCTACCTGTTAAGAGAAATTTGAGTAAAAATAGAGACTTTAATAAACAGATATTTTGGAAGTAGTCATTTCCGATTGTTCACACTGATAAAGGAAATACTCTTCACGAAATGTCTGTGCATTGAAGTCTCTCTTGTTACTCGAATGTCTCTTAACTTCTGTGCATATCTCGATGAAGAATATATTTTACTACATTTATGCCTATATGTGTGACAAGGTGGGATGAAGGGCCGCTGCTGCACTCATTTGTCTAGACCACGCCAAAGCAGCCCAGTGTAAACACAGTGTGTTGAATCACCTTAGCAGTAAGCCCTATGGTATTTATACTAACTATCCGAAAAATGTTTTTATGTTAGAAGTATGTTTTTGACTTTTGTTACCTACGGTCAATAATTTTCTAAACCATGTGCTCGAGTGACCGATATACGCTAAGTTCAAGTGAAATACAATAAGTAATTCAACGTCGGACTCTGTATTTTCATTAGCTCATTGTTTCCGAGTACCCTAACAGATCAAAAACTATTGACTGTTTAAACTCCTTAACAGGTGAGTATACACATTGATTCCATCTCGCGTCCTTACCATTCGTGCGATACGATAATTTTCAGAAAGAAAAACCTATGACGAGGTGAATCGGGATTGGGGATTGACAAATATTTTCTTCTTGTTTAAAACGCTCATGACGTTACTAATTATGTTTCGCTGGTGTAGAAAGCATTAAAATGGCTGTACTAACAGAACTCCGTACTCCTCGCCTGGCATTACCGGGGCGGTGAAACTTTGTATGTGACCTCAAACAAATGTCCAGGGCCACACCTGGATAGAGGATTTTACGAAAACAAGTTTTCGACGAGGTTCACTTTCACCTTGAAACTCCGGCTGTGCAGCACCAAACGCTGCTAAATCTGAAACTGTAGCTCGTCGCCACCTGCTGTTTACTCACAGTTGAAAAAAAACAAAAAAGCAAGAAGACACGTGCGATTGACGCCGCCGCGTCCCCTGGGAACAGGGCTGCCAACACGGAAAGTACAAAATTTCCCAAGCGGATGCCTGAAATGTTCCTATTTCTGCCGAAATTTCCCATGCTTGCCCAAATAATTATTGAATAATAATATTCCTTGTTTTCTGCACCGCTTCAATTTTTACTATGAGAAATACATTATACGCGGAGCACAAGTTCTGTCTGCTTCTTGCAAAAGGGTCGCGGTGATGTTAGAACGACGAGCTCCTACTGGCGGATTGAAAAAAAAATAGCTGGTAGACCTCAAGTCATCTAGCACTGAGGTCTACTTACTTTCCTTTCAACAAAGGCCAATCAGGAGCACGGCGTCGTATCTCACGTCACCGCCACCCCTGCGCAAGAACCAGACGACTTGTTCTTTGTATGGATAGACTTACGCCTCGCGTACGTTTCACAATAAATTAGTTTATCGGGCCGAAAACCATGGCCAAAGCAAATCTGGCGAGAGGAAGTGCTACCGAGAGATTCAAACTGACGAATGAATCCCTATCTTCGCCTTAGATCTTATGCGAGTCATCAGAACATCATACTGCTTTAATAAACTTCATTGGCGCTTTTTATGATAGTCAAACCAAAAGAAACGGTTTAACACAAACGAAAGTTTTCAAACTCGAACACACGAAACACGACGGCACTTCACAAAATATTATTAGTCATGGTAAGTCATGTATCTCCAGACATTCCAGTATTTCTTCTTGTACTCAAGCTTTCTTTCTTTCGAGAAGGCACAGAGGCGCTCTAAGAATCTTCGACATGGCTGGTACCTTCCTCCATAGTTTCCATGGGGCGAAGAAAACTGATTTTGCCGAAAAAATTTGGATGGATGGATGAACGCTAACGGCTGTACCCTTCATAACGGGCGGTAAATTGCGCCACCTAGCCTAGTACTCCTAAGTGTTGCCAGATGGTCGCACCACAAACCGCCAAAGGGCTCGAGGAAATAACCCAAAAGTAGCCAAAGCCGCTGAAATTCCATGATATCTAAAAAGAAAAAAAAATCATAATTTAGTTATAAAAGTCCAAATAAATCCGGTGCATCAAACTTTCCCTCAAGCCAGCAAGATTTCGCTTATTTTCCAGATAGACCTGAATATTACCTTAATTCTGGAAAATTTCCCCCGTGTTGGCAGCCTTGCCTGGGAACAACCTCCTTAGCTATCGTCATGGCCTGCTTATCTCCCTGTAGAATTGGAATGAAAACTTAATAAGTGTTTCTAAAATTGGCTGTCCGTTCCGCACGAGATGCATCTGAACTTAAGTAAGCACTAGTGAATACGCCTTGGGAACCCAATCTGGCGTGTCCTTTTAATGCGATAGAATTTCCAAGCTGCTACTCAAGATCTTGAGCTATGTATATTCGGGCCTCGAATACTTTTCCCCACTAAATAGTATAGCGGAAAATTTATATCACGTGACCTATGCACCAATTCAGTTTCCCCGCCTAATTTACCGAAAATGTTACACCTGACCTATGCACCAATTCAGTTTTCCCGCTAAATTTAGCGGAAAATTTACATCGCATGAGCTAGGCACCAATTCAGGTTCCCCGCTAACTTTACGGGGATTATCTTGTCAGGTAGCTTGGAGCAGGGCGTCTGCTGGTGGTGTAGTGTCTGAATGGAGGTCAGTCCGTCTGGCTCAGTATCGCCATTTTTGCTGCGGCATGTATTTTTGTCTTCCCTCTCTCCAGTCTGTGTGGACGATCATAAATTGTTGTTCTGTTGCCAATTAGCCCAACTGCGTTTGAGGCAGAGGTAATAGGAAAGACAGTACTGTAATGCAATTACAGTAATTAAGTTACTTTTTGTGGTAATGAGTAATGTAATCAATTACGTTTCTAGGCTGGTAATTTAGTAATGCAATGAATTACTTTCAGGCAGTAATTTCTAGAAAATTACTTCTTAGTTTTAAGATTACTTCTTCTAGTTCGTTTGCACGCTTTAGGAAAAAAGTCGAAAAATTACTTCGCATTGTGAAATGTCAATTGTGAAAGAGACATCAGAGACAAAACACAAGGGCCACCTGAGGGAAAAGCCTTGTACGAGGAACACACCAGACGCACAAAGGAGGGCTCGAGGGATGAAGCAAATGAAGAAAAGCTTCCATGTGAAGACATCACGGGAAGGCCACGGCTCAAGAACTCCAGACAAGATAGGTTCACGTCGCGACGTCATCATGACGGTACTACATTTCGTTTCTTTCTGAGCTGACAGTGCGGTGGGAGCTACGAGCTCAACGGACTCAGTCAACCACCTTCCTTTCTTCTCCTGACTTGGTTACGTGGCGAAATGTATAGACACGTGATTGGACCAACGAGCGCGTAGCTTTCACCGCACTGTCAGGCTAGGGGTGAACGACTTATAGGCTACACTGCGAAGAGCACATCACCAGTGAGGTCAACATGTTTTAAAACCTGGACGAAAAGCTAGAACACGCAGATTCCCAGCCTTCTTACTATTTCGTCAACAAAGAAGAAACTGTAAGCTCCGGAATAAATAAATAATCCCAAATATCTTGTCGAAACCCCAGAACGTTTCGTGCGTAGCCTTGGCCTTGGTAAGTAAAGATGCTTTTGGTCTGAAAACACGGGAAGCGAGCAAAGCTCATGCCGGACGCCGTATGCCTCTCTGCCTATCCTTGGGGAGTTTAGTCAGTAATTAGGAAATGAGGAGATATCGCCACCCATTTTCTGGGGAAGTACACAGTTTATAATCTCGGGACATCCCTTTACTTAACTGTCGACGCTTGTGACCAACAAACGTCCAGCCCTCTTGTGTGACAACGTCTAAGAACTGGGTATCTTCAAGTGTCTTGGAACAATACTCCTCGAGAGCATGCGAGAGTATGCGTCAACAAGTGCTCTTGGGAGAAAAGAATTAGGCTGCGTCCGAGTCGGAAGGGAAACGTTTCACATGACGACTTCTTGTAAGAACGAGTCCACATGGTCCGCTAAAGTTACTGACACCGACAATAGCTTATCCAAAACCAGAAAGACGGAATGATAGGCTCATTTAACTAAGGACCTTCACCGTTGAAATAAGAGCGAAACAGCCCTATTGAAAATATCTGGCAAAAATTTCCAGTAACATCCGGTGAAAACGGGTCAAGTTTTACCTGTTTCCATCCGAAACCAGCGTAGTTTAGCAGTCTTTGCATTAATATTTGCCGGCATCTACTCTCGGTTACCAGATTTGGCTGGAATTTCACCGGCAGCCACTTTCGTTTACCAGACGACCCGGCTTTGCTGGAAATTTTACCGGAAACGAGTGACTCGTTTCCCCGTTTACCGAAATGCACTGGCAGCCGACGCGAGCGGAGGGGGAAGCCGAGACGAGCCGGGGACTGGGTGTGTAATTATGGTGCCAAGAAAGCACCAAGGACGAGTCCCCACGCACCCTCTCTCCTTCGCATTGGGCTCGTGGGGAAAATGTGAGGTTTTTTTCTTGCTGTCTCTTTTGAAGAAAACCGGTTTCTTTGTACGTCAATGAGCAACGGCCACGAACGGACGCTCATTGTCGCACATGATAAAATCAGCGCAACAACGTTGGGAAGCTGTTGAAGAAAACAGAAGACAGGACAGACGCTGAAACTCACAACTCTATGTATCTTCGAAAGAGAAGAAGAAAGAAAAAGACCCGTTTCACGTGTACGACCTGTATCTTCCAGAGCAGCTGGGTGTGCGGATAAAAATAATATATTTTTCAGTGACCTGTTTCTTACGCCCTCTTGTCCGTCCGGCTTCAGAAGCATCCAGCGAGAGAAAAAGACGCCGGAGAAGCCACTGTGACAGCATCAGGGACGACACCGTGATTGTGCCCATGATTTCTCAACGGCGGCGGATGTTGGTGCGCGTTCGTGGTTTTCGCTAAACGTGCTACTTACAGTGTGTGTGCGTGTCCGTGTGGTGCAACTGCTCGGTTTTATTAGCTAAACTACACCACATCTAAGAATTTACCCAGTGGCATTGTGAGTAACTTGAAAGTTATCTTTTGCGACAAAGAACTCGGTTGTTTCTATTTGGCCTGATTGCTTTTGTCTACAGCTGTGCAAATTGTTTCATTGGTGTCGACCCTGTGAAATAAAGACATGGAACTTTCAGGTCTATACTGACTAACCGTTTTAAATGTTACCGAATCGTCGAGCCTCTGGTGAACATACACTACCCACGGTTCACAGGCTGCTTCCTAAGCGTCTTCCGTTGACGTACAAAAACAAAACAAAACAAGATAAGTTCCAGTGAATTGTAGCAAATCCGGTGACTTTCGGTAATTTCTGGTGAGTCCAGGCAAATTCTGGTGACTTCCGGTAAGTTCTGGCTTTACCGGAAGGAAAAACAGTCCCTCAATCCAGTGAAATAGATATTTGCACTGGAATTGAAATTCCGGTAAGACATCCGGTGACTTCCGGTAAATTTCAGCCTTACTAGAAGTGAAAAGAGTCCCATATTCCAGTAAAATAACTTTTACTCTAAAGGAAATTCCGGTAGAAAATCTCTTTCAATAGGGAGGTGAGTCGATTTTCTTTGTATCACATATAAACAAGCTAGTGGTCGTGTTTAACACATCCGTCGTGTGCGCCAGCGTAAGAACTGTTCAGTATGGTTCTCTTTGAGGCGCATGAAGCTGTTATGGTGTAAACAGTAAGATCTGAGTTTTAGTACACACATTGTAAATAAAATAAGCACGAATTACTGCCTCAAGGTATTGAAAAGTAATGTCGAAATAATTGCCTTACTTTTGGAAAGTAACTGTCATGCAATGTTCTCACTGTGGTAATTTCTAATGTATTTTAAGTACATTTCCGCAGTTTTCAGAAATGTAATTACAAATGTAATTTAAGTTACTTTTCGAAAGTAATTTTGCCATCTCCGGTTTGAGACTGCGTGCCGTCTTGTCCGTTATGTTCTTTAATGCGCTGGCATTAGTACCCACATGACAGGGAAAAGTTGACGGCGTTCGTCGGTCAACATGAGAGTTGAAAGAGAACCGCGCTGCGTAGGAAGGAGGAGAGTAGGGGAAAGCGAGAGGGAGGTGGCGTCACCGGGCGGAAGCCAATGAGCGCGCGGATGCTGGGGCGACTCTAAACTTGCAGGTGTGCGGAGCGCGTATGCCTTGGCTTGTGATACAAAATGGCGTGTGAACAAAGTACTAGCGCTGATTCAGGCAGGCAGCATAAGAAGACGGATTGTGAACAAAGGAGACGGGCTGCCGAAACCGTTCAACAGTGAAAGTAGCCTCAGGCACGGATGCCGCTGATAAGCGTGCAAGGCGGGCGAACGAGAACCTCCAAGGCCGGCAAAATAAAGGAAGATCCATTGGTGTGTCCTTAGGGAATGCGTTCGCATGAGCCTTTTGAAACGCCACACACGTCCACTTTTGGGAAACGCTAACGCTAACCCCGTAACGAAGCCAGACGTAATCAGCAAAAACTAGAGCCTGCAAAATATCAAACTTAAACAGAGAAGTCAAGAAGTCAGCGTTAGCGTTTTTATCCTTGTCCCAGGGTTTAGGTCATGACTTATTCGATTATAATCGGGCGGTTAACCTCCCACCCCTGGCATGGCTCACTCCCACTCCTGGCATGGCTGAACTCTACTGGCCCACTCCTATAATTCCCAAACACGAAAAATATAAATTGCTTGTGACAGTTACATTGCGTTACAGGAAAGGGCAGGACAAAGCAGACGCCATGAAATGGTGAGCCAACTGCAAAACGATGCAAAATGCTTCCCCAAACCGAAATACTTCGTGGCGCTAGGTGTCACTACAGACATCGGTCACGCGATCAAGCGTAATAGGCCAGCAATAGTCGCCAGAAATTAAAACCACCCTTTCTCTTCGCAAACGGACCGCGACACCCTCCACGGATAGATGATCAGCATGACGCTTCTTTGATATGGCCTTCAAAATGTATAATTCGTGTGTGGAGGAAGACTGTCACGTGTGAGAACCGGAGAAGAGAAGGAAGAGGATATCTGCAATTTTTGTGACAAGGAAGGTGAAGGAGAAAGGAAGACAAAGACGACTACCCGACAGACAGCGAGGGCGGACGTGTTTGGAAGAGCTCCCCAAGACCCGGGGAACGATTTCGGCTGCGCTCCGAAACCGACCCTTCCCGTAACCGGCTACGTTCCGAGATTCGGTCGTCGCTACGGACCAGACATTAGGGAGTTTTAGCAGGTCGTTTCCACACGAACGGTTCGCCCTCCAACGCATCGGCGACGCCACTGCGCATGCGCGCGCGAGTCGTTCGGGACGTCGGGAGGCTCTTCTCGTTCGTTTCTCCCATTCCAGCCGCTGGAGTCGTCACCGGAACGCAGCCAGCACCGTTCCCGACTCGGGCAAAAACAAAGATGGCGGTCGGTTCGGCGACTGCCTTCGCCGACCCAGCCGAGCGTTAGGCTTAGGACAGCGGGAGGAGATTTGCCGTCCTGTTAGTCTGCTTCATTTGAGAGGTTGAACCAAATCATTTCGAGGACTGCTCACAATAGTAAGCGATCGTGAATGCTGTAAACAACGCATGCTAGTAAATTTTTGCGATCTGCGGGCAGACTAGCTGCCGTGGCGACCGCGAGCAGACGAAATGATTTGGTTCGACGGCACACAACGTGAACGATCGTTCAAGTTCAGGATGACGGAGACACACCACATACCTTTACGGTCGTTTAGATACTTTTTACTCCATCTAGCTTCGCAGTTTTTGGAATTCCGACCGGAAAATGTTACATCGGCCGTCTTGTTTACATCGGTCGCACGCCGGAAACACGAGCCGCCACCCGCCACCACGGTGTCCGCCACGGATTTACACGTTACAGAATGTTTCACATGCTCACTAGAAGATGGCGCCACCGTTAAGCACTATCAGCATCATCGTTTACACGGTCGCGCAACTTTCACGATTCGCTAAAGTATGTCAAATTTCACGTACAGTTTCACGGCACGGTCCAGCTGTACCGTTCGTTATTTCGGAACCGTGTGCTTGAAAAACGACTTGCTAAAACTCCCTATTGTCCAGGACAGGACCCATCGAGGCACCGTCCGATCAAAAGGTCGTGAGTGACTTGAAAACGGAGACTCGGGATTTTGGAAGGGACCGAACGTGACACTCGTCCTTGTGTTCCTTTGTTTGTTTGTTTTTCTTTTTAAGCTATACCTTGAATATTATCAAATTTTTTTTCTCTTTCGTGCTTATAAGTTTTGTTAAATACATATATATTTTTTTTCTTCTCGTTATCGTCGTCTCGCCTCATTATTTCGCGCGCTGTGCCGGGCGAACGTGACAAAGACGAAGCTTTCTCTCTCCATGCTTCGAATACCTGCTCAACAGCAGCACTGCTGTGCCGCCAGAAGTGAGGTCGCGTAGGCCTTCCCAAAACCTCCATGCACTGGCACAAGCGCACAAAACCACTGTCAAAGGACACCAATGGATATGGTTCCAGCACGAAGGGCTCTAGGGCAACATTAGGAAACCTTCCTTAAAACGTATAATTGTACGTTTGCTGTGCGATGCTGGCCATCCCTTGCCATATTCAATCAAATTATTTCTGTGTCTTTTTTTTTACGCGATCACAGCAAGATTTGCTGGGTTAAAAGCTACATGCTGACGGCGCATGGTTACAACAGCTACTTTTTCCCGTCTCGCGGTACCCGAAGAGACACCTTGTCCCTCTACAATTTTGGTTCCTTTACGCTGGGCATGCTTTTATCCTCGAAGGAGTATGACCCGGTAAGACAGGCAGTCATTTTTAGTGCAATTATGCTGTGTTAAAAGCCACCTTTACAACGCGCTAGCGCTGCGCTAGCAGCCCGTAGGCCCAAGCTGAAGATCGATTCGACACAGCTCGTAGACGAACAGAGCCCTCCGTCCCCACTTAATTTCGGGCAAAGGGTGTATAATTTCAGTCCCCTTCTGGTCGCATAAGTGTGGAGTTATTCCGGAATCATTCCAACTCCGGAGTTGCAGCTCTGTAACTCTGGTGTGTAGGTGTTTTTGTGTCTGTCCGTGTGCGTGTGTGTGTGTGTGTGTGTGTGTGTGTGTGTGTGTGTGTGTGTGTGTGTGTGTGTGTGTGTGTGTGTGTGTGTGTGTCGTGCGCGTGTGCGTGTGCGTGTGTGTGTGTGTGTGTGTGTGTGTGTGTGTGTGTGTGTGTGTGTGTGTGTGTGTGTGTGTGTGTGTGTGTGCGTGTTTCAAAATTGGGTCGCTTCTTTCACTTTCCTCCTCCATTTGGTGAACTAAATTTTTGTTTTTATTTTTGTTCATCAAAACTGAGTCCTCCACATTTTTCTACTTTCTTTGGCCTTTTCCCATATTGCTCACGCACCCTGTACTGTAATTATGGAGTTCGGCAAACCCGCATCCGTTCCTTAATCACGAAATTAGAAAATTCAATACCATTGGTGGAACGAAAAAGTGCGCAGTTTGCTGCCCCTATATAAGGCCAAGCTGAGGTAACGATTTTGCACTACTCTCGGTGCAGCAATTTTGTTGGGTCAATATTGCCTTGGGTTGTCTTGTACCTTTCATTTCGAGTTCGTCAACGGAACCCATCCTTTCTTTTGAGAATGTCGATTTTAAAGTTCTTCGTCATAGGCGAAATGTTTATTTTTACTTTGTACGTCTTGCCAGCCATTTCATCCGACTGTTTTGATGGCTTCGACGCTTCAAAGGTAACGTGTTAACGCCAGTGTATCGACAAAACAAGTGCGAGTGAACTTTCGGGGTTTAACTTAGATTTTTTGTGTGTTGTTTCTTTTTCAGTTCTTGGCAAAATTTGAAGAGGGCTACTCCAAGTACAAATCATATGACAGCGGCCGAATATGCGAAGTTTTTTCGCGAACTGATTCGCAAGACAACGTGGCCACGTACAACGTCAGCTACCGAGGATACGGCTCCGTGCCAAACCAAACGTACGTATACTTCTATTTTTTTGCACTGTGCTTATAAGTTCCCTCAGAGTTGCGGAGTTTATTTATTTTTAACATGAGCGTTATTAGAAAAATCATGACTCCTAAAATTTAAGCAATGTTGAACATCCCAATAGACCGATCTCACCATTAGTTGCTCGGCGCCATCGCTGTAGCGGTGCACTACAGGTACTCTGTAGTCACCCCCCCCCCCCCCCGGTTTTCTGGCCTAGTCAATCCGCGCTGTACGCCCGGCGTTTGGAAATTTTAGGGTTAGCACAAGACTTCAATGGGCGGCTTCTCCTGTTATGTGCCAGGGATCTACACTAACAGCGCTAGGCAAAAAGGTATCCGATTTTATTTATTCTAAGAAATATTAACAGAGTCAGACCGAGTGGCAAGAAAAATAACGTATTTTGATTCGTTCTTTGATCTACTTCGTACTTTATATCCCACCCCATTGCACGTTTAATAAAAGTGTAAGATTACAGGGTACGAGACATGGTAGGGCATGACGAAGTGTCCCTGTACATTGGAATCTCCCCGAGCACCCGCTCCGTAGCGGTCTATCTGTTCACTGCATGCTTTGCGGCAGCAGTTTTTAATACAGTTTTTGCTCCATGTATTTGGGTGTTTATAACTGTTACTGCGACGGCCTGTTCCAAGCACATGTGTGATTCAAAAGATCAGAATAATCACTAAAAAAACAGCAGCGCTTCCCCATATGCATCGTTTGTAATAAAACGAACTTTTCGAAAGAAGTGTTAATTTTTTTCCATACAAAACGTGAAAACACCTCATAATGTCATTTAGAAATGCAACACCTACCACCAAAAAAGTAGCAAACGAAGCTCACCCACCATTTGGGGGTCTATTGCTCCACAACTTGATTTTGGCGATTCATTCTGCATTAACACCAATCGAGTCCGCAGAAAAAAAGATTCCAGCTTCGGACGACTGTTAGCGTTCAGAGCTTGTGCAAACAAAATGGAACTGAATAAAAACAGTACAGGAAAAATTATATCCACAGTTTGCAGGTATTTGGCATGGTTGCCTCTTTTGGACAGACGCGAGTGGTTATGGAGCGTCATGCTTGCTCTTTCTGTAAATTGTTCCTTCTTTGTGTTCAGGCTTCTTCCCGTCATCTGTATTCTGTCGCATAGGCTGTCAACCAGCATGAAACAAATTTTAGGAAACTATCTACCGTGTATGTGTGCGTGTTCACCACGTATCCCAAGACCTATTGAGCCAAGGCAACGACGGCCGATGTAACCTCAGACGCCAGCGGGGGAGAGAGAGCCACGGAGAAGCACTTGACGCCTGGAAGCCACAGACTGGGCGCGGTCGCAGAATAAACAAGACACTTCCCATAACACCAACCGATTGTAATCTAAACAGTTAAATAAATATATCTCTTGCATTATCCCAAATTAATCGGTACATCACAATGGCGCCCAGAATTGGATCCATGGAACAAAGACGGAAATAAACAACTGGGGACATCGGAATAAAGGAGACAGCGGTAACGTGAATGACGCCCCATTTCAAAACTAAAGAATGCCTCGCATCGGGGAAATTGAAGAGTTCAATCAGAAATTGGAATCATGGACTTCGTACATCGAAAGGATCGAAGTGTTGTTCGCTGCGAACGACATTCCGGAATAAAAGCCAGCCGATGTTTTTCTCTCTAAAATCGGGCGACAAATATGTACCACTAATACTGAACTTGGCGGCACCTGCGAAACCAGGCACCGAGACGTACGTACAGGTAGTTCAACTAGTGCAGAACCACATCGACCCGACGCTCAATGAAACGAATGAACGCTACAAATTCCATCACCGGAAGCAGCTGGAATCCGAAACCATCGCTTATAGCTTATTGGAGAACGACCACAGGGACAAATCTGAACAAAATAGTATTACTACAAAAAACGTTTTGCGCTTTGTTGGAAACGTTCATTTCTTAACCCACAGAGAAACTATATTTTCACGATATAAAATTATAAATATACATCGATTTTATGAGTACCTTTTGACTCGGTCATTTCGTTTTTATTTACCTGTATGTTTTAGTTTCCTAAAACAAACATCAGGATTGGTCAAGGACATGCCCGCCACCAGCACCCGCTACTCCGAGGAGTAGAAAGTGTTTCCGTTTCGTACAAGCCATAGTTACCAGTCTTTAAAACATAATCTACCCTCATTGCTAGACAAATATCATGCAGATGATGTAGACATTTATAAAATTAACCCTAAATCATTGTACTTACTTTTTGTATAAAATGTGTATGTAAACCTGTAGAACCGAGCTCCTTTATGTATGTATTTTACTTGTTGCCTGTTGCTGGGTGATTTCAGATAAGATCAACCAAAGGTTGGCTGGTAAACATTTTTAAATCAACTTATGTTTTTATATGCTATTCTCTAGTGTCTGGTATAAACGAATCCAAATTGAGTCTTGACCAGAAAAAATATTTGGGGACAGGAAAAATCGTAAGGCATGAAAGGGTTGACAGTTGCATTAACGCGCACGGATGGAGGAGGCACGTTTGAGAGTGAATAACTAAAACGATAACATTAGGAGAATTCTAATACTTTTATACGATAACTATTGATACAGCTTGCTTGTAATATAAACTAATAATATTTATTTAAGTTTTATTTATTTTTCTAAAAATTGCCAAACATGCCTGCTCAAACGATAAATTTCAAAATTTGGAGGCCTGTATCTCATGAAATAATTTAATAATTATTATATAATTTTCAGATAATATTCTACTTATATGTGGCTATTATTTAAAAAATAAATAAGGTAGTCTGAGTGATGCGATAGTCAGGATATATTTAGGCAAACATGGGCAAACAATCTGACAACGAAAAATTCCGATGCGAATAAAAAAAAAACATCATCTTCGATTTTTTTTTAACTTTGGGTACCTTGTTATACTACGTTTCGGCATTCATTTCTATTAAAAACATGTTGCATCATTCAATTGAGAAAGAAGAAACAACTCCCCAAAGTTGGTTCTTTTTCAAAGCCTACACTTAGCAGTGCCCTATACAAGACGTGACTCTGAGTTCCAGGTTCAGAAAACTAACACACATCTTTCATATATTTTTATCCAGATGAGGTCACTGACAACTATAGCAATTGTTCACACACTAAAAGTGAGGAGAAACATTATACAGCATTTTACATACAGCGCACAAAGAGGTATCATAATATAGACTAGTGACTCGAGAAAGGATGATGCAGTGTGAAGTTTTACTTCCCGGTATAATTTATACTTAAAATAAAAGAAACAACTTTACTTCCACACACAAAAATAAAGATAGAATACTAAAATTGTTTAGGTGAGTTATATATTTCCGGGGACAAACCATTTCAGGTGAGCGGTGCCACCGCGCCGGACTATAAGAGCTTCGATGTTCTCGGTGTACGAATGGATCGTAACAAGCCGAGATATTTTATCCTGCGCGAGGATAACGTGTCGTGAATCTTATATGGTGATCAGATAAAGATTATAAGCTATCACCAAGTAAAATAGTGGGTTCAAAACCTTGCGAAGAAAATTGTGGATAAATAACATAACCCTGCATTCAAAATGAGCAGTCCTTGGGCGCATCAATTTCGGCACTTTACACTAAGGCTTTCCTCGATGTACCCATTTAATAAAGTTTCTTCTAACCAGATCCGAGTGTCAGTCCTACATATATGTCACAGGTCCCTTCTGTTGATGACTTGCACAGCCGCCACGCGTGCCAAGACTGAATGCCAGGAAAGGCGCGCGCCGTCAGCCACTCTTCTTTCTTTCTTTTTTTTTTTGACGATACCGAACAAGTGCATTTTCGTCCAGATAGGCAAGGTGAACCCAGTTTCTCAAATAAAACGCTCACCATTGTCCTGGCCGTCTGGATTACGTTTATTGAACGTTCTCTCAGGTTGCTCAGCGTGGCATGGTGCTTCACGAGTCCGCCAACTCCGTCGCATGCATTTTCCCATGTGCAGATGCAGAAAATAACCACTGGGCTTGTGGGCAATCATTCTGTGCAAATTGGTGAAGCTGGTAGCGATTCTCAAAATGACTGGCGGCCCCGTCACTTACGTACGTCACGTGCGAGTATACCGCAACGTTGTGTTCCGCCCTCTCTTTCACTCTTTCTAGAGCCTTAAGCACGTAAGAGCGACGTCCTCACAAAGGTTCTCACTGATGATAGCAACGCTGTTTGTAGATTTTCTTGTCATTACACATGTAAATATTGTAACTTTTTTCTTTCGTCAGTGGTATGCTTTAACTTTGTCAGGAAGCACGATGGTCCAGTTTTCAGCAAAGTCAAAATGAAAGACAATGCTCCCGTGTTGCATGCAGCTGCTTTTCATCGTAGATCGCTTTATCTTGCGTTTGTCGGATATGGTTGTGAAATATCCAACTTTCAACCGTTACTTGAACGACTTTTAGGAAAGTCTCAGAATCCAATGTTCTTTTTTTCCCCCAAGGTTCGAATGTTGTAAGCACAATCTCTTCATCCTCTGGGATATGAAGTTCCTCGAGTGTAAGAGACTGGCCTTTTGGGCAGTGATCACAGTCTCCTTAAAGACACAGACTTGTTAGTGGGTCGCACAGAAATGCTGAGTTCATTTCACCAGTGTTGAATGTCGAGCTTGTAACGTTCTCTACAGCGGCAATACAAAGGTAATAATTGGCGCAGCGCACACAAACGCACACTTCCTGGTGTGGAATACATTTGACCCATCTAGGGCGCAAGAAAAAAGTTTCGCTAGCCCAACGCCGGAATCAGGACGCTTGTGTTTGTACACTTGAAAGGCCTCTCGGATTGAGCGTGTCAGGAAGCGCTTTGGCACAAACGTTTTCTCCCCGTCGAGCATGACAGAGATCACGTCCTTCTGGTTGGGACTTTGGCGCGAACATTGTAGCTCGTCTTTCGTGAAGTACTCTAGGGCAACAGACCAGGTTTTCAGGGCTCACCTTGCACCTCGTGTAAGTATCTTGCTCATACCACACGCCATGCTTTTCCTTGCCTAAAACGTAAACACTGTCGCCATGTTAACCTTTCCTAGGTTAACATGGCGACAGTGTTTACGCTCTATTGTATTTAGGTGGGGCTAAGGTATTTGGGGGTTCTGCTATCTGTAAGTGTGCCTCTTTGTGCCTGATATTATCGCCCGCGAAGTCAGCGAGTGGGATGGCGACAGGCACGACTGCTCAGTAAACAGGCATCGGTGGCCATACTTTGCTGGTTGAAACGAACCTCTCATCCTTGACAGCTAGCGGGGAAATGTGAAAAAAGATTGTATCGGCTGTTTTGCCAGAGCTAGCGACGAGTGTCGCCTACTACTTCCGTCAACTATTGCGCCATATTGTCGTAGCACAGAACACATCACGCAGAAAGGGAATGTTTAATTATGTTTTTATCCTAGATATAAGTCAGGGATATATATAAGAGAGAGAGAGAGAGATGGAGATAGACGGCAAGAGAGAGGAGTTTATAGTGCCGTAGGGAAATAAGGTAAACAAAGTCCCCAGTGGCCGATGGCTGCAGGATCTTTTCTCGGATCACTAGTTTGTAATATGATAGCTCTTTGTACGCAGTAGTTTCTCCTCAATTTTAGTGTGTGAACGATTTCTATGGTTATCAATGGCCTCATCTGAATAAAAATATATAAAATATGTGTGTTAGTTTTATGAAACTGGAACTCAGAGTCACTTCTTCTATAGGGCACTGCTAACAAGGACCCTACTTGGGAGTTTTTTCTTTCTCAATAAATGATGCAACATGTTTTAATAAAATAAATGCCGAAATAGAGTATAACGAGGTACCCAAATTTAAAAAAAATCGAAGGTGGTGTTTTTTTTTATTCGCATCGGAATTTTTCGTTGTTAGATTTTTTTTCCCGTGTTAGCCTAAATATATCCTGACTATCGTATCACTCAGATAACTGATTTTTTTTTAAATAATAGCCACATATAAGTGCAGTATTATCTGAAATTTTAAATTTATCGTTCAAGTAGGCATGTTTGGCAATTTAGAAATAAAAATATATATATAAATATTATTAGTTTATATTACATGCAAGCTGTACCCATTGTTTGCATCTAAAAGTATTAGAATTCTCCTAATGTTATCGTTTTAGTTATTCACTCTCAAACGTGCTCCCTCCATCAGTGTGCGTTAATGCAACTGTTTACCTCTTCATGCCTTACGATGTTTCCTGTCCCCAAATATTGTTTCTGGTCAAAACTAAGTTTGGATTCGTTTATACCAGGCACCATACAATAGCATATAAAAACATCAGTCGATTTAAAAATGTCGACCAGCCACCCTTTGGTCGATCTTTTCTGAAATCAATCTGCTATAATCTCTGCAGTTATTTATGTATCCCCGTAGCTGTCTTCCAAAGTGCACGGAGCTCGTACCTCGTCAAGTCAACATGCGTTGACTTTTTGTCCGTGGCTCCGGTGTCTGTAACCTGTTCCGATGCAAAAACAAATATTATAATTATTATTACATTAATCGAGCAACTCGCCCCTGCCACTGTTGGGGGAGGGAAGGCGTACCTACCTTTCCTCCATGGTTATAGATGATAAAATGATTGATGAGTGTGTAAACAAAAATTAATCCAAACTTGTCTGCTGGTTTTGACGGGATCCCTGGTGCGCTCGTCGAGGAATATCATGAATCTTTCACCCCTGTGCGTGTATCTATCTTTAACAACTCGTTGAAGTCGGGTGTGTTTCCGGAGGCGTGCAAGATCGGCGTAGTTATCCCTGTGCACAAATCACGTAACAGATGGGACGTCCGCAATTACCGAAGAGTCTCGTAACTATCCACCTTCTCGAAGTTATTTGAAATGGCAATTAATAAAACTCTGTAATTTTCTTTAAAACACTGTAGTAGTGCCGGTTCAGCACGGATTCATAACCGGACGCTCTACAACAACAAGTTTGGTTGCTTTTGGTTTGGAACATCGAAACGATGCTCCAAACTTTCAGCCGTGCCAGGAAGTGACAGAACTGAGGCACCTAAAGTTCTCATAAACCCGTGGCAATACCCCCCCCCCCCTCAAAAAAAAAAAAGGCAACTCCTGCATGCAACACTTTACAGGACCCTTTCAAAGAAAGGGATTTCTTGCTAATCATTGATGTATATTCGAAGTGGCCCGAGGCAGTGCCCATGTCCGCGACGAGTTTGGCAGCCACCATAAGAGTGTTTCTAACTCTCTTTGTAAGATATGGACTGCCAGAAAGGATTTTGACAGAAAATGGCCCGCAATTCCAATCAAGCGAATTCTGGGATTTCACGACAAGAAAAGTTCTTCGCAGCGTACATGTGCGACGAAAGCGGGCATGGCCAGAGCAGTACTCACCAATTTAGGTCGCTTACAAACATGTACTGCGTGAATGTACGAAGATATGTGGAGCGTCTACATTCCCTCAAAGTACTTGAGAAGGACCAATCTCTGCAATCAACGGAGGAAGCTCGGCGCATGACGAGGCTGAAAATGTGTTTAGGCCTAAATAAAATAATATACGCCATGGTAAAAGAAAATATAGTATATGGTATATTCTATTCCGTGCTGAGTGGTAACAGTTGGTGGACACCTTAATACCTACTGCTTGACATTGTGCAAAGTGATTGATTAACTAAAAATTGGTTGTTTTATTGATTAATTGATTCTTTCATGTATTCATTTAATGCGCTTTGACGAGGATTAAATATTGCTGAGTATACAATTGAATTGTTATCTTCTTTTTCTTGTTTTATTAAATAGAAAAACACAGCTACGATCATTTGAAGTGCAGTCGCCTCCAAGCTTGGTACTGCTGAAAGACCCGACGAGTAAGAATAATTTTTATGTTAATCACACAAGCATTCTTTCTTTTTCTTGTCTTCCGGTGCAAGTGGCGAGAAGTGCATGCAGTGGTCCACAAACCTTACGCAGTCTTCTGTGTCGTGTCGTCCCTCGTTTGCTCTTGTTTCGGTGTTTTAGTCTATTCTGGAGCTATGTGTAGACGCAGAAAGACCGTCTGCGCTGTGACGCTGAATAGGGTGAAACGTCACGCGCATGCTAATTCATAACCTAGTTCTAGAAACATCCAAGACATTTTTGTCGCGCTGTCTGGTTGAACTTGAAACCAGCACTATCGACACGATTGACACTTTAAAGCGGTACGGAAACAAAATGACGTGGCCGCGAGCTCTCTACCTCTCGCCACAAAACCGGACAGCGAGAAGCGCAGTGCGCATCGCGCTAGGTGCGTCAATAGGGAGTTTTCGTAGATCGTTTCTGCCGTCCCGCAACGCTCTCCGCAACCAGCTACGCTAGCCGGAACGCTACAGTCAAGGCTGTGGGCGTGCCAGCGCAGTAGCGGCTTCTTCGTCGCGGAGGGCTTAGCGGAGGTGGAAACGCGGTCTACGAAAACTCCCTAATAGGGAGGTATAGGGAACCGTTTTTTGCACGTCCGATACGGTACAATGCGCCCTCCGGTACGAACTGCGCATATGAGAGTCTTCTGGGATAGCGCATGCGCAGTGCGTACCGAAGGGCCCGTTGTACCTTATCGGATGTGCAAACACGGTTCCCTAAAACTTCTGAACAGGGAGTTTTCGTAGACCGTTTTCCCTACTCCGCTACGCTCTCCGCAACGAGGACGCCGCTAGAGCGGATGCGGGCCGCTGGCCTTGACTGCAGAGTTCTGGATATCGTAGCGGGTTGGGGGTAGCGTTGCGGGACGAAGGGAGCTTTCGTAGATCATTTCTTTCGTCCCGCAACGCTCTCCGCAACCCGCTACGGTACCCGGAACTCTGCAGTCAAGGCCATTGGCGCGCAGACGCAGTATAGCGGCATCTTCGTTGCGGAGGGCTTAGAGGAGGGGGAAACGCGGTCTCCGAAAGCGCCCTAATGGCTCCTGCAAGGTAAATGGTACCGTGGTTGCGAGCGTTGCCGTTTGATGGTGTCAACGCGTGACAATCTCGCCCAGTTGTAGTATCTGAGGACTACGTCCTATGGTCTATACATAGCTTGCCCGTAACGTCATTCGCGGCCATGCCGGTATTTTATGTGCCACGAGCGTTCGGTTCACGGTGTTAGTGTCACACCGCCGCTCAAGGGAACCAGTAACTAGAAAGAGCCCTCTGTACCAAGCAATGGCCACACCTGGAAACAATGTATATAAGGTATTCACTGAGTGCCGTATTTTAACGCGTTGTTCACAGCGCAGCGGGGGAGTGGTGTGGTTGAGCTTGAAAAAGACCTCGCATCCTCAGATTTAGCTCCTACCTAACGCCTGCGAAGAACGGCGATCTCGACGGTGTGGAATACACGCTGCAGAAGCACCGTGGAAGTTAACATATACAACGTAATATACTCGTTACCGTTCCCCGCCAAATCACATTCAGGACTAACTCCAAAAAGGAGCCATACTGCCGCGAACTGACGCTGCTTTCTAGAGGCGGATGACGCAGCGGCATTCCAGCGGAGATTCACAAACCGTCACCAGGCGCAATCATGAAATCTGTTCATTCGTTTTAAAATTAGTTTTCTTGACTTTTTCTGCCGGCAGCCGAGAAACAATAGTCCAGACTATAGTTTATGGGCTGCCGCCACAACGTAGATCACGCCTAAACAAAGAAATAAGAGCGAAAATTTCATTTTCGTACCCCTTTAACATTTTGATGCCGAAAATAGAATCTGCATTACAGGGTCCTACCTCAGCAATTTAAATATGACGCACATTCATCTCGCACAGACAGCAATAGATCATTTTCAAAAGTGCCTGTCATTTGGTGATTCATGCGGCAATTCTCCGAGTGCGGCATTGTTGGACCACGCACTCTGAGCATGCATCGGACGCGAGGGTGGCGTCGTCAGCTTTAGGCGTAAACTCGGCTCAGGTCGTGTCGAAAACGAGTGTGACGTCAGCACTCGGCGAAAGCTCGAATCCAATCACACACTTCGCGCTCAAGAAATGGCGGCCGTCAATAAAACTTGATGGGTGCTTTGAAAAGGGTCTATACTGGTGACAAAAACATTTTCATGCATTTTGCTAGGGCTTTTACGGTGGTTCGCAATCATTTTCTCTTCGTTTATTTAGCAAGGGAAAGGCCCCCCCCCCCCCCTTTTCCCTTGAATGACAACGCGCGAGATTGTGAGAATGTACAACATGATTTTTTGGGCAAGATTACGGAGTGTTTAACACAATACGTCTGCTCGTTCCAGAAAACAAATTGGTTTTGAACTTCACGTGGATATACAGCGAACCTGGCACGTGTGCCATTGTTCGAGACAATAAGACTCCATCTCGTAAGTATTTGAAGTAAACCATGTGGCAAAACGCCGTTTGGCACAACTCGACTGTTATCTTTTTACATTCACAAGCACAACAGGTGACCCTGCAAGGCACATATTTGCACATACCTTTCGGGGCGCGACCACAGGAAGACGTTTTCTAAAGCCGCTTACTCTCTTCACGTGCCAAGGGGACGCGGAAACCTCTCTTAGCGATTCCCGGCGTCTCTATTGGCTGCTCCAATAGCGTGCCCTTAGAAATCATTCTCCTGTTTCACATTTAGGCCACGAGGTTGTGCAGTTTTTTGTTGCACACTAAAAGAGGCGGTACATCTCTGCTTTTCTCCTCCAAACCTTTGCCGCTACGTGGCGCCGTCTCAAATTGCTGATAAGAGGCGAAGTCATTCAAGCAAAGCGCCCCGTTTGCCATCTTTCTAGGCGGAAAGGCCGTTCGTGAATCCAAGGTTCAAACGGTTCTGTCCGGTTCGGTGTTTACAGGAAATCGCTGGCCACGGTATCACGCTACCTTCCAGTAAAATGTTTTTGTTTTTTTGTTTCCCAGATGTAGGCTTACGCAGGTCAATTACGTCGCATGAATTTCGCAAACTGCGTCTCTACTCAGAGACGCCACGTCTCGAGGTATTTGTTGTTTCACCACTGTCAACATAAAAATCCCCTCCCCCCCCCCAAAAAAATAAATAAATAAATAAGGGCAAACGAGTCGGTTGAGTTTATATCGGTGTCGCGAGGGCCCTTAGATCAGTTTTTCCAAAATCCGCATGGTTTAGTTACGTCCCTTCATAGCGGAAACTAGCATAATCCGGAAGAGTGGCGCTGGATTGTGAAAGGCGGTTCCTTGAGCGCAAGAGCACTCACCAAATTACTTCCAATTACAAATGGGAACGAGGCTTACTTCCAATTACAAATGGGATATTTCAGGTCACGGTGAAAGGGGTAACCTCAATATTTACATTGTCAGCTTAGATTAAAAACACTGCCTATATTATGTTCACCCTAAACAAAAAGACCGGCAATTACTTTTCTGTTTTATTTTTATTTTTACGCTGTGTTATTTATTGTCTCGAAATTCAAAATAAATATTAAGAAATTCGTAAACGAAGATGATGCCGGAACCAACATTAAAATGTTTGCGCGCTCTCCGGTCGCGCGACGTCCCAAATGGTACACACTTTCAGGTCGCGCATGTAGTCTTGGACAGGGTATGTCGAGCGTTCTTTCCTGCATCTCAGTGAATGAGCTTCGAAACGTTCTTTTCCCACCATCGAACGTGTTGTAACCAGTTGGAGACGAGGCTTACTGCCAACATTGCCAACACGATGAAAACCTAGATAAAAAATACAAGAACTAGGCGATTTTTTACACAATATTTGGGGGACTAGCCCAGACGTGTCTAGAGGGCGCGTTGAGCCAATTTTGAGGCCCTCCAACGATGTTTTAATTAGTTTGTCATTTGCGCCAAAACGGACCTCATCGAACGTAGGAACACAGAGGAAAAATGTTTTACCCGAAATTCGAATAATTTTGGCAGTGATAAACAAATTAAAATTGCAAAAAGAGGCAAAATACTTTTGCTGCGTAACACAGTCGGAAAAATTAAATGATTTGAGAGTTCGAGCGAAGCGGCTGGCCAATTGGCTGCAGGTTAGGCTCATGGCTTCCCCGTCGACATTGTTGTGCCTGTTACCGAAAATAAGCAACGAAATAGCGTTAGTAGTTGGCTCGGAAAAAACTAACACGCTAAAGAGCTCCGTTACCATTTTGCAAATGTAACGAAATACCGATGTCGTTATTTACCATGACTAACGGATGTTACTTTTACATTAGTTTGTCGTTACTTGGTGTTTTACTGTTAGTAAATAACAGCTGTTAGTATATGACTGTAGCGTCTTAACCACAAATGTTTCCACAAGCTTGTTGAACCGTTCTTGAGAAACGGGAACTTGATGCGTGCGGTCGATCGTCATCTGCTTCAGCAAGGGCGAGTCTGGACATTGGGATGCAGTCTCGGTCTTTCGTTTCTTTGAAAGCACCTCGAACCGATTTTGCTTCTGCGAATTGAGAGACTGGCAGAAAAGAAAAAGCATTAGGACCGATGCGAAGCACCGCTGTTAATTTGTGGTTATCAGTGCACGTGGTACAACGAAATATTAACTAAATAAGCTACATCCAGAATTACAATAGAAAAGACTGTCTAAGTAAATCGCAAACTTAAACAAATATCAAGCAGGCGTGTTTATATTTAACTTCCATGATTGATTTACCCTCCTTCTGAAATATACAAGTAAACTAAATTAGGCCGTTTTCGAAGAGTTTTCGCTAGCGTATACATTAATGAGCATTGTGAGATATAGCTGATATACCCGGCTACATAGGACTGGGTGTTCAGTTTTGCCTCTGGTCTGTCATCCGTTAAGTTCTTCGCGATCTCCGTGGAGTTATCATAATCTTCTGTTGAGTCGTCAGTGGCGGTTTTGAAGCCAGACTTGGATAGCTCTTCCAGTTTAATTTGAATCCTGCAGTAACGTAATTACTCATGTTTTTTCGGTCTTCGGGAAGCGGATGAAGGATTTTCCACCACATCGCAAAATCTTGCTTTTAGAGTTGTAGGCAGCATATTGGCATGCCTGCCCATCTCCAAGTATGCGCTGGTGTATCCGCCGGTTGATTAACAAACGATGACCCCTACCAGACGTGCCAGCGTACACAAATAAAATACGAATATAAATGTATCACTAGCTTGCACGTTCCAATCTGTTTGATAAATACCAGAACCAGAAAGCGCATGTGACGATTTCGAATTAGAAACTCAATCGAAGGCAGAAATAGCAGGTAATCGCAGACGACAGAGGAAGAATACAGCAACAACTACAAAATTGCAAACGGCCCTCAAAATGTCCAGGCACAGCGTTGCAGACGAACCGGCGGTAGTAAGCGCCGAAGCGAATGAAAGATAGTAAAAACTAAGCCAAACAAGGTAAAGCAAAATACGCGAGGGTTCGAACGTCAAGTAAACAAAAGAAGAAAAAAAAGCATAAAACCAGGAGGTAGAAAGAACGCAGTGGCGTAGCGTCGCCTCAAACATAAAAAGAAAGTAGACTTTAAAAAATGGAAAGAGTTGCAACTTGCAAGACGGTTCAACAGGTACCGGCCTTTATCATAGAAGACGACGAAGAGCTTAGTTGTCCCCGCGCTAACAATGAGAATTAGTGCCCCGTGTATAACGTGACCGAAAATCACCTCTATTAGCACTCTTACACTCTCCACTTCCGCCTAAGCGGAATCGGCCGGGGTCAATGCACAGTGGACGCTACGCCCGGCGGTCGAATATTCTTGCAGATTCGCCCGCCGATTCGCAAGTGTGAACCAGGCCTTACACTCTCCACTTCCGTTCACATTCATTCTACACTGCACATTCCGTTCACTGTAGAAGACTGACTAACGTCAAACTACTCTTTTTGTTTTCAGGATGCTCTTTGTACGTACTGACAGACACCGGCGACGCTGACGTCAACAGATGCCTCTCTTTCCTTCCTCGAACTTGCGGCAATCGGCTTTATAACGGCGGCACCCCTAGCGAGTGTTTGGGCCGCTAATAGTTAGGCACTATGCCCACTTTTGTAATAAACTACGCTCTTCCATTCTATTAAAGTGTGCCTGGAAACGCAGAAACATCAGCACGGGGTTTGAAAAAAAAAACTAAGAAAAGCGCTTTATTTTTGAGGCAACATCCTGAAGTTGCGGAGTGCGTTTATTGTTGAAGTAACCAAGAAAGCACGGTGATTGGTAATGATGAATGCAAAACGAAAGCACGGTGTATACTCCTGAAAATAAAAGCATAAGGGGTGCAAATAGCCGATGCACTTGCTAAATCCCGACTATAGCATCCCGCATCTTGGCGGCAATTCAAGCTTTTAGACCTCTCTGTTCAAGCTCGCTCAACGTATAATATCATGGAAATAAAACTTTGTGTAGCCTATTGGTAGATTGTTTTCTTGTTTTAACCTCTTTTATAATTCTATGCGAAACCGCGCTAGCTCCGTTGTGTACTCATAATTTAAATTATTACTACATGTTTGTCTCTAAAACATAATAAATTAACCACACAAAAATAAATCCGTCCTTGAAAGGTTCTTCGAAGCCCCAAGAGTTCTTCCAGCTTGTGAAGAACGGGTTCGCGTCACACACCGCCCTTGGCGCACAAGAAAGGCAACAGGGCAATGAAGAACTCTTTCGCAGGAAAAGAGGAGCTTAATAAAAGACCCGTTATATAATTTTCACAAAGGACTCCTTTAGGGGTGCTTAAAAACCCTTTTGGGTGCAAAATATGCACAAGCCGAAGAACCCCAAAAAATTCTCTCACAACCATTTTTTTTTTAAATTTAGGTGCTGTTTGTTATTCTGGATTTATAAATATCGGTGTGATAGATAAAGAAAGGCGCTCCTCACGCTCGTTTTACAGACTAATTTATTTTATTAGTCTGATGAATTATTGAGTAAGGAATGTACGTATAAGACGAATAAAAGTTAGGTAAAATACTATTTTCGTAGCCGCGGATAACCTATAAGGAATGCGGGACTTGGCTTATTTGAGTACACGAGCTTTATGATTGGCTCTTGGGCGTTCTTCTCGGGAATAAAGCAATCTCATTTGCTTGAGAACGATAATGAGATGCTGGAGACTCGCCACGCCCCCCCCCCCCACCCCTTTTCCCCTCCAACCCTGTTCTTGAGCTGTCACTCAAATTAAAAGTACTGCTAAGACTGTGACATGAACAGTATAGACTGTAAATGGGATAGTAGGAAATCAAGCCATTGTTTTGTAATGTCCGGATAATTGTGCACGGACTTTGATTATTCTAGATGGTGTTGGTGAAAATCGTAGAGACGACTTGAAAAGACTGCAAAGCACAGAAGACAGGATAGGTGATGACAAAAGATAGAAGGATTTATAGAGGCTGAGCGGGCCCGTGGGGCCTGGCGCGAGATGATTGTGTGCGCCACTGTCCCGTCGTCGTCTTCATCTTCCTAACAGTGCTCCCCGGGAGTATCGCATTCTAATAGTGAGCGCTGCTACTGTTCCATTTTGGCTTTATTCGGCCATTTTGACGCCGAAACATATAAAGTGGGAGGAGTTTCAGGGATGCCCCCTTGTCTCCCACGCGGACGCGCCGCGAGTTACTACCGACCTCTGAAATACACCTTTGACGAAAAGTTTAGATTGCTACATTGTGGGATATTTGCTAGTTACCAACACAGGTACCGATAGAGTAACCAAAGGGTTTCCTCAATAGCGGCGGCGATCTCAAAGGAGACGTCAAACCTAGTAGCCATGCGGTCCCCACATCTCCGCGGCAATATAGACGACGTTTAGGGCTACATTACAGCGGGTCGGTTCGATTAGATTATCTCCGTCGTTGCCAATGATCGTCTACCTTGTCTCACTCTCTAGAATATAGCGGAAGAGAAGACACACGTACCAGAGTAAGGACAGAGTCCAAGAGCATTTATTAACATACTCTTCTAAATTAACTACAATGTCCCCATCCAAAATGCCCCCCGCGTCGGCAAGGTAAGAAAAGGTCCTTACCTGCCAGACGCGGGGTTCCGGAGAGCCAAGACTGGGGAAGCGTCGAAGAAGTCGCCGACACACGTCCTATCCGTTTCGCGGTCACCAGGACAAGTCCCTTTCCCGAAAGCGGGAAGACAAGAGGCGAAACCTCCTCGCCTGTCAGCAGCGATCCGCATCCGAGCGGGGTAACGGAAAGAGGTCCCCGCGAGAGAGAGTGAGGGGAGGGCCCCCAAGACAGGGGACCTTTCGCTTCACGAACAGGTCGGAGCTCACTGCGAAGCCGGCCGAGCGTTCCGACCCGCGGCCGTTATCACAGCCATCGGGGAAGGGAGGTCACAGGAATCCCCACAACATGCAGGCGTCGATCTTTACGGTCCATTTTAGATTAAGCCTGGTGACTTGGGACACCCTATATATATATATATACGAGGGGCGTTCATAAAGTTCGTATCATTGTCACGAAGGAATAAAGATTCAGCAATCAAACTCGAGTAGGAGTTGAGGCTTTCTCTACATGTTCACCGCCAAACGTTATCCATTTTTGCCAGCGATTGACATCATGCCGGAGGCCATTGTTTTAGAACTCCTCGTTTTGAGTGTTCAGGAATCACTCCACTTCAACGATCACTTGGTCGTCGTCCTTAAAATGCTTTCCTCTTGTTTGGCCACACTGGAAGCGTCAGCGCCATTTAACCACAGTTTCATAAACGTGGGCATTGTCCCAGAACAAAGCTCCCAGATTGGAATGAATATCCTTGGCATTGCTTCCCTTCAAATGGAAAAAAACGGATCACTGCATGTGCTTGGCACCAACGGGTGGTGCCATTTTGGTTTCGACTCCCTAGCGGCGTTCCGCGCTACTATAGCACGCGATGTGTACACTGTGCGGAAACTAGAGGGACGGTCGCTCATGTTGATGCCTGTTTCGTTCCGCTTTTTTAAATTTTTTGTGCCGATAAATCGAACTTTATGAACGCCCTCTCGTGTATATATATATATATATATATATATATATATATATAGGGTGTTTTTTAAGCTTAACAGAATTTTTAAAAACAGCCCATGAAAGCTCGGTTAATGCGGTCTGCGCTTAAACGCAGCGAAGTGCACGACTCGTTCCGCAAAAATTAAGTATGTACAAGTAACTCGTTATATGTAACGCGTTACGCACATGTCTGGTGAAATCGTTCTTACTTAGATGTATACGTTATTTTATTTATTGCCAGTTCCCTAAATATTGCCGAAATCCTAGTGATACTAGTGGATGTTCAAAAATTGCGCTGATAAAGCCCAAAGGTGCTCATCAGATTTGTTCGTATTTTAAATTTTTATCAGACAAATAATTGATTTAGTAATGACTCTATAAACACATAATATAGTTTTTTTACGAACTATTTATTCAGATATGAAGATCAAGACAGACAGATAAGTAAATAGTATTACATCGCGGCATTGTTTTGTAATGCCCGAAACAAAAGCTTTCTGTCTTCTAGTTCAGTTCCAGTGGACACATTCAATTCAACAAACACCAGAACCAAGCAAAGCATTTTCTTTAAACAACGGACGTTTAGAAAAATAGGGATGGAAACCTAGAGTAAGCCCTAACATCTCAATGACGTCACTTACAACTCCCGAAAAACATCCGGCAATTTTTGGTATAAAGAAACACCTGAAAATCTGCGTTCTGTAGACTTTTCACCCTCCGTCGCATGGGCGCTGCCATCTTGGAATCACGTGACGCGGCCGCGATAAGGTGGCTTCAAATCGTCGCTCCGCTCTCCCCTCCGCACTTCGACAAAGGCGTTATATTCGTGTTTTTTTCTCGTCGCGTTTTACCATGATTTTTTGTCTTGGTTTGTGAAGTGTCGTCTGATAACTATTTTTATTACCTAACAGCATGCCATCATTATGTGCACAACTTCTGCACTTTATTTTGTAACAGGTTATGACTATCTGCACCGTCAAGGTACGGGATACTTGAAGAAAGGAATGAGCGTTAGCACTGGCGCACATTGAGTAGGTAGATGTCTCTAAGACACGACTAGGGTTGAGAGGCCAGTTAGTTATGACAGCGTAAATTTGCTTAAGTGATAGTGGCTAATGTTAGTGGTGCAATAAGAAGCGCAAGTTGTATTTATGATCACGCATTTATGAGATCAAATAAGAAGGCAAATATAGTCAATGCATGTAGTCAATATATGTTTTCTTGAAAGCAGCGTGCTCTGCCTTCATAACAAATCCAAGTTTCTTTTGAATATATGGGGCAATCATTTTTGCGGTATAAACATTCGCTTGATGTGTTGATTTATAAATATAAAGAAACTATACTTTATGCTCGGTCTCATGCTTGCAGTCATGCAATTTTCTTAAGATATTCAATTCAATTATTTATTTAGACACACAGGGTTGGCCACCGTGAAAAACGCGTCAAAAACAGCTTGTGAGTTCCTAATAAAAGCACCTCAGGCACGCAATATGTGACGCCGAAAAGAAGACATCTGCATGAAAATCACTCGAGTGCAACGTTGTCGATGCCGGATTTACTCTTGACGCCCGCTGAAAGTATGAAGCGTAACTGTTAAAACAAATAAAGATCTGTCCACACAAATCCGTCAAGTTGTCCCTGGCATCTGACTTGAGCCAATTGCTTGCTAGAGGTCAATTCTCTTGCGCTATTTAATTATATTTCGCAAATTATACGGAAAACAGATGTCAGATTTCAATTGACGGGTTGGTCTCTTACTTCATATTGTCAATACGCTGTAAGGAAATGTCCGTATAACAAATAGGCCTTAGGAAACGAATAGTTTCCTAAGGCCAACATTGTGAAATGCTTGTAACGAATACTTTAGCGGGGCTGATAGCTGAAGAAATTTCCTACTCGGCCTAGGAAGCACAATTGAAACATCTCTCGAGTACTTCATTCCTTTAAAGAGAACATATTGAATAGTGAATGTGCAAATATTCTAAACAGGGTATTTGCTAATGCTTTCACCGTTTCTACACCCATTACTGGAATTCCTCTTGTTACAAAATTGTTTTTCCAATGGATCCTATTATTATAGACTTTCAAGGTGTAGTCAGCATGATAGAATCCCTCAAAATGTCTTCACCATGTGGCATAGACGGTATTAATGCGAAGGTTCTAAGTAACACTAAATTTGCATCCGGCCTTTACCTCACAAAGATATTTCAGCAGTCCCTGGATACAGGTGTCTTACCTTCCGACTGGAAAATTGGTAAGGTCATTCCGGTCCACAAGTCCGGCAGTAAAACATCTTCACTAAATTATCGGCCAATATCACTCACCTGCATCTCCTGCAAGATCCTCGAGCACGTCATCTACAAGCACCTGATTAACTTCCTGGATTCCTGCAACTTCTTTACCAACGCGCAGCATGACTTCGGAAACACCTATCTTGTGAGACCCAGCTACTTTTTCTCACAACGGCCTGTTTAATAATCTTGACACTGGTTATCAAACTAACGCTGTTTTTCTTGATTTCGCCAAAGCTTTTGATAAAGTTCCACATAATCGCCTTCTCTTTAAACTTAGTTCGCTAAAACTGGACCCTCTTGTTCTTCAATGGATTGAATCATTCCTTACTCATCGCTCTCAATTCGTTTTCGCTAACAGCACGTCCTCCTCTTTCTCTCCCGTTTCTTCCGGTGTTCCACAGGGAACTGTGCTTGGGCCTTTATTCTTTTTAATCTACATTAATGATCTCCCTCTTCACCTCTCGTCCTCTGTTCGTCTTTTCGCTGATGACTGTGTTGTTTATAGACTAATAAAAGACCCAGACGATCATATTGCACTCCAGAACGACATTAACAAAATTGCTGAATGGTGCCGCACATGGCAAATGTCTCTCAATATTAACAAATGCATGCACCTCTGCTTCACACGTTCCTCCTCCCAGCCCTTAAACTCTTTAACACTCAACGGCACTACCCTTCAGACTGCTGCACAGTACAAGTATCTTGGCGTCCATCTTACCACTAATATGTCCTGGAATGTTCATGTAGACAAGACAATATCCTCTGCAAACCGTTCACTTGGCTATATCCGTCGCAATTTCAAGTCTGCTCCTTCTAACCTCAAACGTCTTTTTTACGTCACGCTTGTTCGCCCTAAACTAGAGTATGCTTCCGCTATCTGGCACCCCCATCAGGCTTTTCTAACCAACGCAATCGAATCTGTTCAAAATCGTGCTACTCGATTTATTCTTTCTGATTACTCTCGCTTTTCTAGTGTCACTGCTATGAAATCTCAATTAACTCTTCCTGACCTTTCCGTTCGTCGCAGAATTTCCCGTCTTTGCCTCCCTCATAAAAGTTACTATTCGGAACCATTACGACAGTCTCTCCTCAGCCCGCCCAGCTATATTTCTGCAAGAGTGGATCATTCATGCAAGATCGCACGTTCCAAGACCACTTCAGCAGCCCATCAACATTCACTCATACGAGAAGCTATTGTGGACTGGAATGGGCTTCCCGATGACATCGTCACCTTCACCGATAACGCAAAATTTAGAACTGTACTAACCAACCACTCCCCTCTATAATGCCCCTTGGGGCCTTGAGGGTAATTGTAAATAAATAAATAAATAAATAAATAAAAACATTATCGCATCTTTTTTTTTTGCATTCCATGCGCCATTACAGGGGGAAAAGGCAAACAGCGCACAGAACACGGGGACTAAAGGAAGTGCAAACAGGACAAGCGTTGACACTTAGCTGAACTTTAATCACATGAAAACAAAACAAAGAAAACAGCAACCCCGCCCACGTCACATGGTACATTCACCACGTGTCCAAAAAATTAGGTTGGAGGGCATATGTGAGGCAGATGTCGTGAGGTCTGTTTTAGAAGTTTTCACACATCATTCGGAGGGGCTCACTTTCACTCACGAACTTCAGAATGGGGCATACCTACAACTTTTTGGATTTTGAGATTAAAATTCTTCGCTAAACACGTTTGCTGGTCTTATCACCCACGCTCAAAGAAGGGTCTTCTTCCACACGATTCATCGCACTCTAAGCTGATCAAGAGAAGCATTGCCTCGTCTTGCCTACAAGCTGCACTCGAGAAGTCATGTCATCATGTGGTTGACGATAGTTTTGCCCGGCAGGTTGAGAGACTGGCAGTGGCAGGTTTCCCAACTTCGGTTTTTTTGAGCGTTGCGGAGGGTTTGTTAAAGAGACTCAAGGGGGAACCCCGTCCCCAGAGGGAAAGGCCAAATGAGAGACCGCTCGTAATACCGTATCTCCATAAAATTTCACACAACTTGAAAAAAGTTGCCTTGAGGTACGATGTGCCACTGGTGTTTTCCGCTCCGTGTAAGCTGGCGCAGCTATGCGCGAGAGTTGGCGATAAGGAGGACAAAGGCCCCGCTTGCTCGGTGAAGCATGAAAATCAATATGTTGTTTGCAAGGTGGGAGTTGTGTACACGATTCCACTAACGTGTGGAAAAGCCTACGTCGGTCAGACGGGCAGATGTGTTAATCACAAACTACGGGAGCATGACTTGTCGTTGCGATCAGTGGTGGGAGCTGTAGGGGCATCTGCCATTGCATTGTCATGGATGTGGGTGCAAACCTATCTTCAGTAAGACTGGTATCATTGGCAATGGAAGGGACAGAGTGAACAGAGAAATTTTGGAGGCGCATGCAATTATCAAAGCAGACGCCAACTGCGTAAGCCAAACGTCACTGGGCTTAAGTAGTAAAGAGATTGTTTTTTTGGACACGTGGTGAATGTATCATGTGACGTGGGCGGGGTTGCTGTTTTTTGTTTTGTTTTCAGGTTATTAAAGTTCAGTTGAGAGTCAGCGCTTGTCCTGTTTGCACTTCCTTTAGTCCCCGTTTTCTGTGCACTGTTTGCCTTTTCGTCAGTATGAACCAACGAACCCACATCGCCACCCTTATTACAAGGGGGTTTCCAGGCCGGCAATTTTTTTACAAAACGTTGGTGTCCGCGAAAACTGAACAGTGGGCACTAAACTTCTGAGTTCCTCTGCTCTCTGCGATTCAGTACATTGTTAGCCAGATCGTCGCCCTTCTTTTTCAATGTGCCTCCAAGTATTAGTCACTTTATTAGTTTATTTTCATAGAAACCAGTATCAGCGGGGACGCCCAGTTCGGCCGCGAACATCCGTAATCCTGCCGCGGCATCATTTCAGTCGTTTCGCCGCCGAACCTGGCCGAACGAAGAACATGATCAGATGAAGGTGTTCGTAAAAACGTCCAGAATTTAGGCTCGCCACTACATCGTACTTCTCAAGGTGGCCCATTACCACTGTATCATTGGTTCTGTACCACGAAGGATTCATTTACATCACAAAACTAAGCGAAAACGATATAACACACCCTGCGAGCCCGCTGACACTGAAACCAACCAAATCGAAGCAACCTTATGACGCCGCGTGTGTCAGCGCCCTCTGTCCACCGGTGAGGTAACTAACTACCCAGATGAAAAGGTCTATTCGTTTCACACCAAGTCCGAACGCAGCCGATGGTAGACAGTTCAGCGGAGTCAATCAAGCAGCACAAAAAGTACATCGTCACGACGCTCGCATGTCTTTGCGAATTCGCTGTCGCAAAAAAAAACAAAAAACAATCATGCAAGCAAAAACAAAAAAAAAATTAGATGCGTCGGCCGGGAATCGAACCCGGGTCAACTGCTTGGAAGGCAGCTATGCTAACCACTATACCACCGACGCAGACGGGCGCCATCTTACGGGATATAAAGATATAAGAGCGCTATAAATAGCCTCATCACGTGACCCCTGTTCGGAGAATGAGGTGACTGCTGTGGACTCCTTGTGTGGGGGCTTTGTATTGTAACGACGCCTCCTGGAGGGAAATCGACACTCAAAGAGGGAAACACGGACTGGGCGCGAGTGCCGCGTCAGCATTCGACGGTTGATTCTCGTGCCCCGGGTTTGCTTGTGCGGGTGACCTTCGAAAATTCAGCCCTCTGGCCCTGTTATGCAGGAGGTGTCCGTTCCAATCAGGCGTTCCTCACACTTGTTGAAATTCTCTAACGCTACGTACTTGTTTTTTACAGCTACTTTGTTGCCGTCGGTAAAATCGGTACTTAGCGTGAAAGCAACGTAACCTTGCTACTGATTACAACTGAAATGGATGCACGGTACCTTTAAACGCAGAATTGTTTTCTTGAACTTCTGCTTCTAATAATTTACTTGATGTAAACAAGTAATTACGACGTTTAGTTCCAAGAAGGATTTCTCTCACTGACTAGGGCCTTTGATACGCATTAGCAGGTTTGCCCACCTAAAGGTACGCCGTAGCGTTCTTGTAATATTCATTCTGAGAAAGATTTGCCATTGGGTGAGAGGTAGCAAACAATTGTTCGACTTCCCGTCACGACTGGTCCATCTAACATTGCCACCATGCACTGTCACTAATTGGGAAAAATAGGTATCTAATTTATTTTAATAATAATATAATAATATTATTAATAATAATAATACATTTATTTCACTTCTTTATATACATTCTAGCCTGCATCACTTAATCCTTGTCTGTGAAAACTCAGAACGCAGAATTATAATACGTAGCCTTCTAAAAAACAAAAAATGCTATACAGGCCTACTACTTTGTCTACGTTCAATTTGAAATTGTCAGCAACTAAATGCGTGTCCTCACTATTTGTTTAGATGAAGCATTAATCCTCGACATTAGACCCGCGAGTCTGAACTGTTTTAACCTTTAATTCTTGCACGCTAGTTCATGATCCTTGACATGGTGGGTGTAACAGCTTCAAAAAACGAGGACAATGAAAGCTGTTACACCCACCATGTCAAACTTTTACCAACTCGCCCAGTTCAACACCTTGTTCATGATCCTTCTTTTTCTTTCTTTTCGGTGCGGTGGACTTATATATTTACCTCTAATCTCAAGTCCATTCAACGCAACATTTATTACATCTCGTCTTGAGCCGAAATATCAACCAAATAGGCGACGATGTGTCGCTGCTAATTATCTGCTTGGGATGCACAAGATGGAGCAACAAAATAACAACCGATATTACGGGGGAAAAGGGGATATAGTATATGTCGAATTACCTTCTTAGATAAATCAAAATATCCCTTGCCTGTTTGCACCCCAAGTATACAGACCGGAGGTTAGGTGCGAAGAGCATATGGTCACAAGTTCCAAAACGTAATCGCAAAAACAAAAAAAGGAAAAAAAAAGTTGCGTCGGCCGGGAATCGAACCCGGGTCAACTGCTTGGAAGGCAGCTATGCTAACCACTATACCACCGACGCGGACAAGGAATGACCGAATGGCGAACCGTCATACTGGACAGCAATACAACTGTTGCGTAATTCCTGGGCTCGAGACGAGGTCAGTTCTCCGGAGTCTTTTCAACAAGCCATTGTTCGGTCACCGTTCTAACACAGCTGCTCAGTTTTCCAAAGTCAACGCTTGCCGATCGTCCTCTTTTGTCCGGTTTGGTTTCCTATTTGTTTTATTCAACCGAAATAATTTCGCACTAATAATATACTTCCATACAGGCTTTTTAAAGTGAGGAAAATTACGAAGAAAACGGCCTAAGGTTTCAACATATAATCAGTAAACTACATGCCATTTAACTTCAGCGACATTTAAAAACAAATTCCACAGCCGGTGCCAGGTTCAGAATTCAGCAGCAAATGCCTCAAATAAATTTCATTTGACGCCGCCAGCCAATCGCTTCCATTCGTATTCTTTTGGCGCGCCATTGGCAACACGGCGACGCCGAGGAGTCGGCGGCTTCTGACAGCGATGTTCAGCCGTTTACCTAAGGCGTTATTCTATTTTGCTCGCGGTAGCTTTCGTGTAACGAGGTGAAAATCCAACGATCGTGTCGCCGTCAACGTGTTCAACCTGCCCGCTTCTCGGTCGTGGGGATAGCACTACGCTTCGACATTTTTCGTTGGCGGCCATGGCTTCTGTTCGTCCACTTGCTGCTCGCCCCTGACACAAGTTGCGTCGTCCCATCGAAGATGTATGGTTGTTTCTTTGCGGTGGTTTCTGTGGGGTAACGTAAAACTGCTTTATCCGAAGTGGTACGCTGAGTGAGATGATCGATTAACGCTACCGGCGTTGCTCCCTCACCGAACTCCGTCTGCTTTCCTGTTGGCTTCATGATATAAAGAATGCCTACGGTAATGACGCCTTTAAAGCAGTATTTATTCATTCGCGAATTCTGGCGTCGTTGCCAAGTCGCGTCGTTGCGGTCAGTTGCAACGGTAAGTCAGATAAGCAACTATTGCGTAAAGTCACCGAGGGCAACGCCACGTGTTTCTTAAGCTGTCGGTGCCCAACACTGTCACGGATGAAGGCGTCGCCTGTCGAAGTTACCGTTGTTTCTTGCCGTCACCCCCAATCGACACGAGGTAGAAAATCTTCCTTTTCTTTTCTCCATTGCAAGCTTCGCCTCGAAGCAACATATTGTCATCCAAGCTTCATTTCTTCCGCTCGTGCCTGACACGTTACTCCAAAGAAGTAATTGATCACAATTACAAATGCTGTTGGCTAAAAAGTAATAAATGAAGTTACTTGATCATTTGAAAACAAAAGTAACTAGCCGTCACACGAAAAGGTAACCTTACTTTTTTATGATTATACTTCAGAATTTCACAACAAATTTCTCTGCCGGTATGAAAACGGGTCTTCCGTTCTGTCTATTATTGGATTAGAACCACCGTATTACAAACTGCTCATCTTTTCGATTGACCAATTTTGTGGAACCTTTCTTCTGTCGGAGACTTGGGTCGAGGATTCTTTGGTAGGTAACTTGTAGGAACAAAGGGCCCCATTAGAGAGGGAAGGGAAAAGTAGTTACGGTTTCAAGTAGTTTTAGTACTTCCAAAAGTAATCAAATTACTCTCGCGATTACTTTCTAATAAATATATTCGAATGATTACAAAATTAGTCAAAAAGTAATCGATTACAAGTATAATTTGACTGCTTGTAATTAGTGCCGTACAAGTCAGTGCCTGACCCATGTACCGATGACGCCATGTAGCAGACGGAGCACTATTTTCTCGAAAGCGGAGCGGGCGCTTTACACCCGTGTGACGGAGAGCATATGCACTAAATTCTTAGGCTGTCGCTGACTATAAACTCTCCCAAGATGTCCAGATGACGATGGTTTGCGTCCAAAATTGGTGAGATATTCAATTATTATGCCACATTGGGAGCGTTTCTATTCACATCAAAACGAGATTAACACATATCGTCAGCGCTACAAAAACAGTAGTTAGGTTATATTTAACATTCGTATAATTTAAAACGTCAGCGAGAATCGTTCTTCTTGTTCCTCGTCATAAGTAGTGATGACGCGTGCCTGAGAACCATGTGTCAACTGTGCTAATGGTTCCTTCGTACTACTGATGATATCAAAGGCAAAATGTGCCCACTAAAACAAACAAAGCTTACACTAAAAGTACAAATTAATACACAAAAACTGCGCTTTTGTGGGTGCGTGCCCTAATATGATTCAGATAGAAATAAAGCTGAGCCAGCTCAAATCTTGTTTGTACTGTTCATAAAAATTGTCGACAGCGGGCGCGAAAAAAAAAACAAAGCCGCATACAAAAGGTATTGCAATTGTAAGAACCTTCAGTATCCCATGTGCCCTCTCTTTTGATGAAATACGCGAATAATGCAACCCTTGTTTCGCATGTAAAGCTAGAGCATAATACCGTCGCATAAACAATTTCATCCTCAAAACCTGTTGGGAAGCGATAGCGAAAAGAATAAAAGCAGCGCAGGGTAACGTAGAGAGGTGAGGAGGCATGAAAAATCTAAAGCAACGTGCCCTGTCACCTTGTTGTGTGATTATCATTTGGATCGTCAGATATCTGAAACACTTCAAGCAAAAAACCAGTCACATGATCATAAGTCAAGGCCTGCGTTTTTTATGTTGTCCGTCACCACTCCACCCGTAACACAACTTCAGTAACAATTAATATGTCAATACAAAAAAAGAACACAGCTAAGGTTGTTGTGCATAAACCTTTGAGGGCACAAAAATTCAGGCAAGGCTTAAAACTGTATGCGTTAGTTTATTGAGGCAGAGTAACATATAAATGTCGATGTCATGGCGATTTTGAACGTCTTTTTAAATTGCCGACCAATTCAGAAAGGGAATTCGCAGACTAGAACGAGTTGACCAGAACCCCGTCGGCACGGCGGGGACGCAAGAGGAACTCATAGCGGAAGTCACGGAGCAGCTTCACTTCCGGTAGCAGGTGCAGGTTTGCTTGATGATTCCCGAGCAGTAACCACCCCGGCGCTTGATGCTTCTGCAGTGGTTGTGACACGCCCCCTGGTTGAGTGGACAGCCGAACCCACGACCTGCGGGAATTCAGGAAAGAGTTCACGTACTCTGCGTTTACCCTGCAGGCAATTCGACTTGTGCGCTGGATACAGGATTTTGAGTCTTTTCCACTACAAGGCTATATCGGTGCTGTAATATCATGTATCTCATCTTCCGGGATATCATCTGTGAACTATACGTTGAAAAGTTTACAGGTTGAAAATTTAGGTGATGCGGACTATGGAAGAAGTTTTTTTTATAACTTCGTTTTACTTTAAAAGTTTAAACGCAGCCGACGCTACGAGCTGATGGGACCAATCAGATAGCGTCAAAAGTGCACCCTAGTGATGTTCATCGTGTTTATGTACGTGTTTTATCATCGCTGAACCAATCCTAAACGGAAGAGGCCTAGTGACTATTACAGTCTCAACTTCAAGGGGTACTCCGCCATTTCTTTTTTTGTAGCCTCCGATATGACTGAAACTTTTCTAAACACGCCAACAAACATTGCTCAAATAGTAACGCGAATATTGGGCCACAATTAATTTTTTTGCGATGCTATTGAATTTACAATTTCGGTCCTCACCGTGGTTTTTTGAACTGAAAGTCTCTACTGGCAACAATGAAAGAGTGACGTCAGCGGAAGGCAGGGGTTCGTTTTTGGACTGTAGATTTTGTTTCCAACTGATTACAAGCAGTTTCATGAAGTCAAATGAATGCTTCGGAAGTTCGCTCTAGCACCCGCGCAGGAGCACGAAACAAATGCTTGGCATAGTCCATTTTTAGACTGTTTGCTGGACCTGCAAGCCTGTTTTCCACTGACGTCACGGCACCTAAAAGTGCGGGTATATTTGAATGTTGGTTTTGGCATCATTTTCACTTACCGATTTCACAACGACTATTTTGAATTTCGTAATATTAAATGCCATATCGCAAAGGGTAAAGGCCGGAGATTCCGAAAATTAGTTATTTGGGGTTGCAAAAGAAAAATTGCAGCAGTACCCTTTTAAACTGAAACGAAGTATGGATATTTTATTATGAAGAGACGCGACGGATATCGGGAACGACAAATTATGTTCCTTACTACGATTGTTTGATACAAGCTTCTTTTGAGCTAATAAAGCATTCACTTGTCAAGGTGTACTCTGTATCAAAACATTTACGTGCCGAGTTTAGGCACTGGTTGCGGATAATAGTCGGAATAAAAATTAGATTCCAGAATTGAGTGCATTATGCAGCACCATGTGTTAGCAGATCACGATTTATAATGGGTCACTGACGGCCAATATTGCACGTCTCTCATAGCTTAACTCAACCTTTAAAAAAACAAAACCAAATGTAGTTCTTTTTACATAACCTGATATGTATTACCTGTGAGCTAATCGAAGTTGCTAGATTGTGTAAACAAACATGTTTCAGTCGGTGTTTTAATTAAGCACAGTATATATTAAAAACAAAGGCAAAAAAGCAGCCACAAGAAAAAAAGAAAAGTTTTGAACATCATGACTCAGCCTACTGTTGCATTTCTGGTGTTCAGCAAACATTCCATCATTCCAGCAAACATTTGGCCTAAATTCTATAAACATTGAAGATGCTCCTAATTAATATTCAAATAAGACAAAAGTCGGTACTCACGAACTCTGACATGAGCCACCTGGCTATCGTCTTCTTGTGAGCAGGAAGTGCTGATAAGACCTGAAAGTATAAAGATAATGGTTAGGGAGTGCTGCCGTAAACATTGAGATATATAAGGAAACTTTCTAAAAGTGGGTCTTACCCGCAATCATCACGACGACGAGAGCGATAGCAACGGCCTTCATTATGATGAGATATTTCTTGACCTCCTCAAAAAGAAGATAAGAACTGCTAGAAGTACAAAAGTAAAACAGGATGTGTTACACTCATCAAGTTCAGAAATTCAGGCGTAATGACTTCTAAGCGCATTAAAAACATTTTTCGCGTTGTTTATGTTTGGTTTTGTAGGTTGCACGCCGTAAATATAGGTAACTACACAAAAAACGACAAGAGTAATGACTCAGGTATTAATTAACCAAAACTATTTCCCAACGCATGATAACAACTTTTTGTTTGCTTCTCCACCACAACCGAGAGGTCAGTAAACGTGTGAGTTTTCCCCTATTTCCGATTCCTAAGCGTTCTGTGTCGTGTTTCGGAAACGACTCAAATAAGACGAGCCGGTTAGAAATGTCCACGCTTTTATAGTCACTGACAGAGTTAGAACGACAGAGTTAGAACAGCACGTACTCGTCGCCTTCCTTCGTTCTTTACCTGAGCGTGCTCGCTCGACGCTAACGAAACGCCAAAGTGTTAACGAAGCCTAGGAAGATCGTGCATGAGGCGCAACGACTGAAACTCTTTCCTGTCATTCTCGTCCCGCTGGTGACTGTTGGCGACTCCAGCGAAATCGACGGCATCTACACGCGTTTCCACCTCAAGAAAAAAAGGAAGTTTTGCGCAATGTTCATACGCGGCGCGAAGTAGTTCTTACAGGATTTGGTTGTCAGAGGAAGAAGCGATGCTTTTGGCGTTTGAAGCGTGTACGTCTTGATAAGGTAGCATATATCTCAACTAAAATGCACCTACATATATCTTAATTATCTACATGAAGGGCGAAATTAGTATTACTGCGTGAAGAGCCGGACTGTTTTTTGCTAAGGTTCTTGAGGTGAAAACGAGTATAGGGTCTAGAACAGAAGGTTGTGGTGGCAGGTTTGCTCGCAAACCTTTCGAGCGAACCAGATCTTCACAGCGCCTAGCGGTCTAAAGGCAAAACCATGAAAATAGGCTAATACACGCGGTTAAGCTCCCCAATAACAGAGATTAACGCGTGGCATTTGTTAAAAACTTCAGGTGGAATTCAACCTCAGATCAGAGAGAAAATCGCATCAACCTGTAATTTCTATGTGCCCTCTTAGGAGTATGGGAAGCAAAGCAAACTTACTTGTAAGGCGGACTTTTTTCCAAGGCGAATGTGAAGATATGTCAGACACGGCGAGTTATATAGGAACCCGGGCAAACCGAAGCCATTAGGAAGCAGATCCAATACCCCTTCACGGGTTTCCCGAAGAGTGAGTCCGCTATTGCTGTTGCGCCGTTCCGGGAAACAGAAGCCGGGGACCTTCTGGCATTGGCAAGCGGTGAAGTCCTGCCTACTAGTAGTATTTTTTTTCTAAATGACTTCGTAGATTGTTGCCTGTTTTTGTGTTGAGCGTGCGGGTAACAGAAAGTGTCAAGTTCGACAGATAAGCTGTGTGAAACACCTAAGGTCATAATTACTTCATATCGAAGCAATAGTCTCGATACCTGGAGGTCTTTGGATTTCAAGGTGAGGGTGGCGTCCTTCAGTAAAACGCATTTCGAACGACGTGCCATTTCGACAAAACATACTTCCGAACTGCAAAGGAATTTTTTTTTTGTTGTCGTGATTCTAGCTCCCAGACTATACCTGTATTGTTATACCTGGAGTAGATTGTGTTCTTAAAGGCCTATTTTTGTCCCTTATGAAACTAAGTCTCAAGTCCGAGTTGCTTTATAGTTTAAGGTTTCCTTGTACAGAAGAGATGCCGGCGTGTATGTTTACGTGCAGAGGATGTACAGGTGAATCGTGGCGAATAAAGAATATGCCTGGATTCCTATCTTTATTGTGTTTCTATGGAAATTTAGCTGACGTAGAAATAAATCGTGATCTTGTACTACCCTTTCGAATAGTTAGTTATAACAATTTGACAACGCCAACCCTTTTTTTTAGGTTTTGAAAGAATTTACGGTCCATTGGTATTTTCCGAAAGCACGAATATTCACAAAATCCGGATACTTGTAAAGTAAGGCTCGAGAAATAAAGCTTACGTGAAGTTGCATGGCATTAAGTATTCACTCAAGTCAAAAGCTTCAAACGTAGACCAGGTATTGTGTATGCACCTAGTTCACAAGAACTTCCAAGAAACCGTAATAATTACCAAGAAATGTAGCTTGCAAACAAAACAAAAAATAGGCGAGAACGATTTGCGTTTATAAAAAGGACAAAACAAAACCAACAACAAAATCACGTAACGTACTCTTGCGCGGGTAGGCAGCAAAACGTCCTGATCGTTGCCCTTGGC
>JAZHYW010023110.1:0-15550 GCA_037355805.1 Ixodes ricinus | reverse complement strand
ACCGTATTTACTCGCACAATGAACGCACTCGCGTAATGAACGCACCCCCCAAGTCGGCTCTCAAAATTTCGACTTTTTTTTTCCTCGCGTAATAAACGCACTCCCAACTCGGACGTCAAAATTTTGACCCCCTCCTCCACGCGCGCGAAATGAACGCACTTTTCTATCCTGGTGCAGCGAGGTCGCGAATGCATGTGCAGCGTGAGCGAACAAAACGCCTTGTGAAACGCGTTAAAAAAATAAAAAAAGATCCAACAGAAGCAAAAAAAGCATGAGATATTTTTTTTTTTTGCACAGCGCAGTTTGGATTTTGGGTTGCGCGCCGCGCGCAAGGAGTTAAGAAAGAGAAGCGGAGAAGCCCTCGCCTAAGCAAAGCGAAACAAAACAGCTTGCGAAAGGCGGCGAAAAAAAAAATTCCACAGAACCGAAAAAAAACAAAACAAAGCTTTTTTTTTTTTTTGCACAGCGCAGGTTGGTCGTGAGTCGCGCGCGTCGCGCAAGAAGATAGGAAAGAGAAGCGGTGAAGCCCTCGCCTAAGCAAAGCAAAACAACTTGCGAAAGACGGCAAAAAAAAAAATCCACGGAATTAAGAGAAAAGAAAAAAGCATAAAGAGGAGCTCTTTTCTTTTTTCGCACGACGCAGTTTGGTTCCAGGGTCGCGCGCCGCGCGCAAGGAGATAAGAAAGAAAAGCAGAGAAGCCCTGGTGCAGCGAGGTCGCGAAAGCGTGGGCAAACAAAACAACTTGCGAAAGGCGGGGGGGGGGGGGGAACAAACAAACACAGAAGCAAGAAAAAAAGACATGGAGAGGGGCATTTTTTTTTTGCGCATCGCAGTTTGGCTTTGGAGTCTCCGCGCCGCGCGCAAAGAGATAAGAAGTTACGTCGATTTTTGCCGGATAAAAGGTCCGTTCATTATGCGAGTAAATACGGACGCAAAACTTTTACCTCGCGTAATGAACGCACCCCCAACTTTGCCTCGATTTTTCGGGAAAAAAGTGCGTTCATTATGCGAGTAAATACGGTAGGTCGTAGCTCTCCTATCTTATGTAAATTTGTTATCTTGTGGTTTCCATGCCTACCGTAGGCTGTAGCAGTTCAAGTTGTCTCATACAGTGCATAACAGACCCTTTCAGAAATTTAGTCTGGCCACTTTAAACACTAGCACTTGAGTGTATGCCACCCATGCCACACTAATGGGGGCCTTCTTAGAGCTGACGAAGGAAAAAGTTGAAAATGCCCCTACACATACAATATGAGGCTTGTGTATTTCGGATAATATTACTAGAGGCCAAATTTTTAGGCATTAAAAAAGCATGTTCTAGGCGCCAAAACGAGGCAGGCAAAACAATGTTTTAGCATTGTTTTGCATATGACATGTTTCTAATGTCGTATTCTGTCACCTGCTGTAGACCAGCGTGGGGCACAAACTGGAAACGAGTAGTGTTTTGCGAATACTGTAAATGACTAAATATTCGCGTGAACCTAATTTTCGCGAATCGTATACAATTCACGAAAAATACGTCCCGCGAACAATTCGGGCAATATGTGAACGCTACGGAAGCTACACTCGATCGCGAAATTTAGAACCTGCGAATAATTTCAAATTTTCAGCTTTGGCCCGATTCACAAAAATTTGAGCCCGCGAAAATTAAGTCGTTTACAGTATTTGAAATATTGAATAATAGTTTCGAATAATCGGTATTCAATACTCGCTTTGAGAGATGAACTGCGATACAGCCGAGCCCGGTTGTACCACGCTCGGGTATTTAAAATTATTGTTTATATCGAAAAGTCCAAACATCCCCTTAAAAATCACATGTAATATGATACAAATGTTTTTTGTTTTTTTTTGTATTGAACTTCTATGGAGGGGACACTCGATATAGCAAACGAAGCTCGGCCGCCCGTTGCTTTTCCTGTGATCCAATTGCGCCTCGATTGCGCTTGTGGCGAGCACATAGCATATAGCTTGCATTGCGTCGCCTTTGAATTTGATGTATCCAGGCTCGACTGTATTCATATTTTTCAAAGTGTTGATCGCGGTGGGCTAGCCCCGTTGAGCGCGCTTCTTTACTGAGCATGGGGACACTGCGGAGAAGCAACACCCGCGGGAGGAGCGAGCTCTGTGGGTGTTACTTTTCCGCAGTGTACCGGTGCTTGTTAAGAAGTGCACTTAACGGGGTAACCCGCAGCGATCAACACCCGGGAAAGTATGAATATCGCAATTGCGGGCTTGTGAGAAAAGCACACTTTCAATGTGGGATGGTGCACGCACGCACCTAGTGTGTTTAAAAAGAAACGGAAACTTTGTGAATGTTGGTACCTTACGTTGCAGCAAAGTTTTCCAAAATAAACTGTAGCTGTTATGGAAGAGTATGTTTGGCAGATATGGCCCGACAACCGGCGTTCATCATTCATGATTCGTTTCTTTTATTTCAAAATCAAGATTGAAGAAATAATATTTGCATATTGCAAGATTTGTAAATCCAGGTTTGATTTTAATTCAAATTTGTCATTTACTTGCCATTCCAAGGTATTGGACTTTGAGGTCACACTTCATAAATATAGTTAGATTAAAATTAGCTTATAAATGGACAAGTGGAAGCTTAGGAACAACCTCCGCAAGTTTAGCTGGGTGTGATTTAAGCATGCTGCAACAGCAGTTAAATACTTGGATAAACCATTCGGTATTCAATTTGAAAATATTCGACCAAAACCAGTATTCGTTCTAAATTCGCTTGGAACTCAAAATCCACTATTCACACATGAGCAGAAATGGGTCCTTCGTCAGCGCTCGGCAGGGACTTGTGTTGAATCACCAAGAACAGGAGTCCCAGCTGAATGCTAAAGCAGCGCTTCAGCCCAGTTCGTGCCCAACCCTAAAAATCCGGCAGGCGACATAGAAACTCCAGCACTACAGCCTCGTTATTTAGGAAGTGTGGGTAGAGACGTCTGGTCTCATAGACTTCCTCCCCGCTTTCAGCTTTGCCTTCCGCTACAACCCGGCCCTGCAGCCGCGCGCCCTCATCGTGTTTGGCTGCATCAGCAAGGGGGTGACGGACCAGGAGGCGAAGCAGCTGCTGCGGGTGCTGGTGAAGGCCCTGGAGTCGTTCCAGGACCTGCAGCTCATTGAGGCCATCATCATGGGCCTGACCCGGCTGCAGCCCCTGCTGCGCCTCGAGTCCCCCATCCACCGGGCCCTGTTCTGGGTGGCCATCTCGGTGCTGCAGCTTGACGAGATGGCCCTGTACGCCTCGGGGCTCGCCCTGCTCGAGCAGAACCTACACACCCTCGACTCGCAGGGCATGTTCGAGACGCCCGTGAGCTCTTTTTCTTTCTTCCTCCTAGTGGCTTGATCCGCTTTGTAGACGTGCGCGAGTATATGAAACTTTCGACTATCGATGTATTGCCTTCAAACTTTAGAACAAATTGGATCGCAGGGCATGTTTGAGACACCCGTGAGCTTCTTTTCTTTCCTCCTCCTAGTGGCTCGATTAATTTTGTAGACGCATGCGAGTATTGAGTATCGGTGTATTCGATTCAAACTTCAAACCAATTTGGATCGCAGGGCTTGTTTGAGACGCCCGTGAACTTCTTCCTTTTTTCTTCCATTGGCTAATTGCTTTCTGTACATATGCACAAATATTTGAAACTTTGAAATATCAGTACCGTAATATCCCGAGTCATCGCCCACCCCCCTGCCACCTGAAATTCATAGAAAAAGTGGGGTGGGCCATGTCTCGGTGGGTGAACACAAAAAGTTAATAAAAGCGGAGAAAGCCGCCCAGTTTTCTCTCCGTATCTAGCGCTGCTACGCAACAGATACATTAAACTCAAAACTCGATTTAGTTTTATTGTTTTATAGAAAAAATGCTCACGAAAGAATGTTTTATTACCGCGAAGTCCGTTGCTTGCATACGCGCTAGGAACGCCACCGATCTGCATAGAGCACGAACGTTTGTTCCGTGAAAACACGTCACCACTATGTTCTCCTAGTTAGTAAAAAAAAAAGAAGAAAAGAAAGAAAATTCCGCAAGAAAATAGAAAAACCAACCAGGCGCAACGAGCGAGCGAGCGAGCGGACCAAGAAGCGACGAAGAGCGATGCTGAGAAGCGGAAAAGCCGGCGATCGCGTGGCAAATACTTTGGCGTCGGGCCAAGTCGGGCGCCTTGTCAATCACAAGCTCTTGCGCAACTTTCTTGTTTTTTGCGTACATGCGTGCGTCCGTGCACGGCGTGCTATCAATAGGGGTTTGGGACGCTCTACTAACGTCTGTGTAGGGCGTTCCAGAAAAGCTTTATTTACCTGTTGGCTTTGTCTAAAACATTGCCCAACCGCGGTCGCGACGTGCTGCGGAGAAGGAGCGGGTTCGCTGCGACCTTACCGGCGGAGACAGACTTCGACCTTACACTCCAGCGGTTACATCCCAAAATATAGGGCGTACGCTTACCTCGCGATTCCTGACTGGGTTAGTGCTTGTGTTATCTTTCCGATTCTTTTTTTTGTCGGATCGATATTTTCGTAAACAAAACAAACTTTTATTTTGTTATCTTCATCGTTTTCTTTTCGCATGGATACACTACCACTTCGAGTCGCTCACGCGAAAAATGCGTAAGCAAGAGAGGCCTTTCTCTCCGTTTTACTTTGTCACGGACGTCCTCCAACTGTAAGGTCCGCGGCCGCGTCATTTGGGTAGGATGAGTGTTTGCAGATCGCGGAGTCCGCGTTGGGGTATTTGAAGGGGTGGGCGATGACTCTGTGTTTTCTAGAAATCGATATTGGCCCAAAAATTGGGGTGGGCGATGACTCGGGGATGGGCGATGACTCGGGATATTACGGTATATTCGATTAGGACTTCAAATGAAATTGTGGCATTCAAATTCCTAATTATATATAGAATAATTATAATTTTAATATTTTAAAAATATCAGCTTTATTGAGTTTGTTCCTAATGCACTATACTCCTTTGGCACGGTATGAGGCAAGGAAGCAACAGCTGTGGCCGCACTCCAGAGTTATAATTTGTGGCTCTTTGCATTGCATAAATAAAATGAGTGCAAAGAGTAGGGTGACCAGACGTCCCGTTAAAACAGGGCGTCCCGTCCCGAGACAGTCCTGTTTTAAAGGTGCATTTCTGCCGTCCCGTCATTTTTTGCAGTGAAGCCTCACGTCCCGTTTTCGTGGGAACGTGCGTGCATAGTTGCGAAATCGGTGCTAAGCAAATGGAAGAAATCTAATAGAATAGATAATACTTTTTATAAAAATAAACATACTACGTACTATAAGAATGTTACCTTCCATAGAGTAAACTCAGAGCACTTTCTATGGTTCCATCTGTCAATAGGTTCCGTGTTCGCACACACGCTTGTTGGGGGGACTTTTCTACCGTAAAGTTCGAAAGAATGCCCACCCAAATTGAAGAGATAACAAAAACATGGGATGGGCTATCTTTGAAGATGCCACAGCAAAACTTTATCAAAAATTATTGATAAGTACCCTGGCACTGGCTACAAACCACGTGACGCGTGAACTTACACCGGAGATTGCGCACACCGCAACTTCGCGTTTCACGTTCCGATAAACACGTGGGAATTTCCTACTGAACTCCTGTGTCACGGGAAAGGATACCGCAGGTTGCGGACACAGCAGATTTGCGTTTCACGGTGCGAAGGACCCGCGGAAACCCAGAGAGAACTCTCATCTCACGGGAACGAATACCGCAAATCGCGGACGCAGCAGATTCAAGTTTTATGGTGCAATAAACATGCGGGAACCTGTTACAAACTTGCCTGTCACGGAACCGATGTCTAGGGCGCAGATCACAAGCGAAAACGTGGGAATCCGCTACAGACTCGTATGTTACGGGAACAAATACCGCAGATCGCGAACGCAGCAGAATTGTATTTCACGATGCAATATACACGTGGGACCAACTCGCCTGGAATCGAGATAGTGGGCAAAAACACGGGAATCTGCTACAAACTTTATAGGGGTCTTTCGTAGATCGTTTTCGCCGTCTTGCAACGCTCTCTGCAACCTACTATGATATTCGGAACTCTACAGTGAAGGCCCTCGGCGCGCGGGTGCAGTAGCGGCTTCTTTGTTGCAGAGGGCTTAGCAAAGGGGGAAATGCGGTTTACTGAGCCTCCCTTATGTCACAGGAACGGGTACTGCAGATTGCGGACACACCAGATTCACATCTTGGCGGTGCAACATACGTGCAGGAACAACTCGCGTGTTACGGGAGCCGATATCGCGTGCGCAGATTGCGGACAAAAATGCGGGGACTTGCTATGAACTCGCTTGTCAGACGTGCCAGTACAGCAAATTGCGCAGGTGATGCGATTCCCGTCGGACATAGCGTGACGTCCGACGGGAAATCTGGGGGTGGGCAATGTTTGGGAATTTTTATGTTACAGATATTTAGCCAGGAAAACGGGATGGACGACCTTTCGGGGGCGAGGCGTTCTCTTGGGGCTTTACGGTATATTACTCTATTTGGCATGCTTAAGTTTTTGTATAAAAATGAAGAAAGAGGTGGTTGTATTATTGACTAATTGAAGAACTTTGGGAAAGCATACATTTGTACAGTGAACTGAATAGTAGCAGAGCTTGCTTTAGCCGATTTCAGAAAAAATTTGCTCGATTTTCACTATTGCTAACCTAAAACTGGCTCATTTAAAAAAAAATCAGCAGAACCCATCCTTTGGGAATGATTATCTACATTAATGCGAATAGCATCAAACGGTGCGGAGTTATGCGCGTTCGTCAGGTGGCCGGCACACTCTAGATACGCCAGCCCACTCTTGAGGCGATTCTAAATTTGTTGACACTTTCACAGCCCTGCGCACGATCTCCGCAGCCCAGCACGTGCGTTTGTGTCACTTAGGAAGGCGAGCAAAGCACGCGCCATACGCACAAACACTCAAAATGGTACCGACCAGACTTTCTGGCGTCTCAGCTAGTCTCAACCAACGGTACTCTAAGCGGTTGTTTATATCTTTACCATAGGACGCGCTTTACAGCGCTGTCACAGCTACCGGTGCGCGCGCGCTTCCATGCACGAGGCTCATTCCGCTCTCGTGAGGCTGAGCACGGCCGCTACATCACCCTCTCCCGAGCGCGGGAGAGGGTGAGCTAGCGGCGTGCTCAGCCTCACGAGAGCGGAATGAGCCCTCGTGCATGGAACGCGCGCGCACCGGTAGCTGTGACAGCGCTGTAAAGCGCGTTCTATGGTAAAGATATAAACAACCGTTTAGAGTGCGTTGAATGACTGCCTTCATAGCTCTGTGGTTAGCGCGTCTGCCTGCTGATCAAAGGGTCAACGGTTCGAATCCCAGCCGGCGCCGGTCTTTTTTATTTATTTATCGACCCGCGGCGTAAGAGGTTAGATAGCCAGATAGATAGATAGATAGATACATAGACGAAAAGTGCGTGAAGTATCCAAAGAATGCTATTCGCATTAAAAAAAAGAAAAGAATCTTTTTATTTCTATGAAATGAAGGAATGCCAGAGCGTGTGTGTTGGATTATGCGCCAAACCAGAGCTGCTGCAGTGACAACACCCGAACCGTGTCCTTTGGTAGAATGCAGTTCAGAAATAGAATAATCCAAGCGGGTTCCCAAACCTGGGTTCCCAAATTCCGAGGTTCCTGGAAAGCCTCGTTATGTTCCACACCGAGCCCCGGGGAGTTCTCGGCTTGGTCCCTTGTCCCCGAGCAAAGTGTTATTCCCATTCACGTTTTCTTCTAGCAGATCCCAAGCCATTCACTGATACATAACTATTTGCACGGACACTTTCTATCATAAAAAGGGAGCAGAGTGAGATGCACACGTTTGAAGACCAAGGAATGATGATGCGTGATGATGACGGCTGGCGAAAAACCTGAAGCACGCCATGATGAGCACCGGGGCCAGCAGGTGGCACTTCAAGCAGCTGGACCACTGGGTTGGACTCAGCTTCAGCTTCCAGTTTCCACTTTGCTTGAGGTCGGGCACCTCCTCAAGGTGGGGCCCCTTAACTACACGTACCAACTCGGTGGCTCAAGGGCGTGCGGCGGCACTAGATTCTTCTGAAAGCAGGGATGGTGGAGATCTTTGGTTCATGGGGAAGACGGGGCTCGAGGAAGGAAGGAAGGAGGGGAGGGGAGGGGAAGGGAGGGGGAGGGGAGGGGAGGGGAGGGAGGAGGGAGGAGGGAGGAGGGAGGAGGGAGGGAGGAGGAGGGTAGAGAGAGCTTACAACTATAACCGGTAATTTGACTAGGAAAAGGTGTTGTAGTTCTGCGTAGAGTAGAATTCGAATTCGAACTCAGGCCACATCATTTCACTGTCCTATGCTCAAGCTGGCATAGGGACAGTGGCACTATCATTAGGTATGCCCTGGCTATTATAAAGCCCAAGTGCCTGAAAATGCCCTTAAAAGTTTTTTATGTCTTACTTTGCATGTCTGCTTAGATGTTGTCGTAGAAGTGGCTGACACTGAAGGTCAGGCCCCAACTTGGCGGTCAGAGAATCCTGTCGTTTCAGGCTTCCCGCATCTCCACGGCCACGACTGTGTCGTGGACCGCACGGGTCTTGAGCATGCTTCTGGCATTGTGGCGAAGCCACACAAGAGGTAGGTTGGCACCTGGGTTCTTCGGCGGTCAATTTGGTGCTGCACCATCACTGCACTTGTCATTGGTACAGTGTTCTAGAAGGGGAGCAGTGGCAAAAGTGAAGCCAACGTCAATGGGAGGCGCTGTCCTGAAAAAAGCGGACGGCCGCCTGTGGCGCTGCAGTCAACAACTGGAGGAGAAACCGCTGCATCGGTTGCTTCCTCGCGTTAGCAGCCTTCAGGTCCTCTTGGCGGACGCCACCTGTCCAAATGATGGGATGTGCTGATCACTCCAAAGCATTACCTGCTGAACTGATGGCATTTTGCTGCCGCTAGGCTGCATTCATTTTTAAGTCTTTCAATCGTACTCAAAGTATGGAAGCATGAAGCTGCAAAATACCCTAAGCTCGATCAATCAATCCGTATAGCTTTCGCCCGTTTTCTCATTGCAAGTATCAGTTACTTTCAGTACCTTCAGCAAATTCTACTTTTGTAATTGTGCCATGACCTTCTGCACTGAGAAAGATGTTGCGTCAGGCGAACACTATGACACACACACACACGCACGCAGCGTGCGTGCGTACACACACACACACACACACACACACACACACACACACACACACACACACACACACACACACACACACACACACACACACACACACACACACACCCTGCCTTCGGTTTTCTAGGATACATAAAGTTGGATGCAGCTCTGAATGTACGTGTTTTCAGGGTAGCTTTTTTTTTTTTTTTCATGGTGCATGCAAGGCAAGAGCTCTCTGGCTCAATATCATCTTCATGAAGAATTGAACCATTTTCTTAGCCGTTGGAAAGTGAAATTGTCGGAACTTTTCCCCCTTATTTATTTGGTTGTGTTCTTAGCAGCATTCATTTCTAAGTTGAAATAAATGTTTTTTGTGGTCAAGGTGGAAAAAATCAGAATATTTTTTAATCAAATAAATCAGATTTTTTTATTTGAATTAAACTTACATGAATTAAATCTCTTCAGCTAGAAATTAGTGACTTTTTTATCACATAGATGTGTTTTGTTTTAATAGCTGCCTGATATAAATATTTTCTGCTTGATCATTATTTACTTCAAATACAAAATAAATACCCATGGGAAGCACACTGATAGGCAAATGGTAAATAAAAAAATGTTTTCAGTATTGTTTTGGGGAAAAGTGTTTGATTTAATTCATTATAGCCAAATCGGTGCGACTTAAATCTTTATAGCCAAATTGGTGCGATTTAAATAATGATTTAAATCAAGATTTAAATTATCTTGATTTTTATTATCCACCCTGTTGTGGTACATTATATCAAAGCATGTAATGGAATTCGTTGTTGTTTTCTTGCTATGGCAAAACAAGGAAGGTAGTGTTTTCATTGGGAGTTACGGCTGCAGATCAGTGGAATACCAAATTTAAGAACACAAACGTTAAGCAACTTCTGCATATATGAACAGTGAGCAGCTAAGGAAACCAGGCAAAGCTTGAATTTCTCTCCCCAACTTGCAAACCAGTCCACCAGTAAAAGACATGACACTAAAATAACTTTGATGGATTGGTGGTTTTTTATGCAAGCTAACTGCAATAATAAACTACCCATCACCGAACCCTCAATCTACGTCGGAATAGAAAGCTAGCCTTTGGGATCCGACTTCATAACTGAGCGTATAAACTTAAAAAATGCATGAGCGTGAATAGCATATGCTTTGAGGAGTGAGGCCATTTTTTCATAGAAAATTTCTGGACATTGCTCATAACTCATATAGCGTCTAAGTCTGAATGTTAGCACCTTATCTGGATCTCTGGAGCTACAGTCGGGGGAGACTGAGCTGACAGAGCATTCACCTTTAGCAGTGTTGGGAAGTACTTTAAGTACATTGTACTTAAAGTACTACTTCAAGTAGGTTTAGGAAACTTGTACTTTACTTGAAGTACATTCTCTGAGTATGTACTTGTACTTTACTTAAAGTATTTTTTTCTGGTACTTTCCAAGGAAAGTACAATTTCCGACCTCAAAGTACATTCCACAAATTTGGATTTGTTAAATTTGTATCACGAAATGATGCTTTGTCAACTCCGAAGAAATACTGGGAGGGATATTCTACTCTCACCAGAGACGTGAGCAGACGACGCATCGCTCCGCTTGTTCTGGGGGCGGCTTTCCAGTAGCTTTTTGAACTCTCGCTACTTCTCGGTCGCGTCAGCGCAAGCGAGGAGGTTTAAAATATTATGAGAGCAAAATTAATCATAATCTAGCACCTGAAACTGTGGTGCGGAACAATTAAACTTTCAAGTCGAAGAAAAAGACAACAGAGGAGAACGTCACAATGTTTTGAGACATTCTCTTTTGTCTTTTCTTTGGACTTGAAAGTTCCTTAATTTTTTCGCACCCCAATCTCAGGTGTCACATTATGATTAATTATCACCAGCTTGCTTTCACACTCACTGTTTTTTTAATTAAAGAGAGGACACTTCTCTCTGAGAGGATTGCTTGCGGAAGCTACGGGGCTGACGTCATGCTCTCTCCTAGTACATTCAACCCCATTGGGCGCAACAATCTAGTGCAAGCGGCGCCAAATTCAGAAGAGGGACTTCTGAATTTGGCTCCATTCCTGAAAATAACTACTCTATGGCCACTTGACTTCATCAAATATTCGCCGCTGTTTTTGAAAATAGGTCATGCACCCCTGATTACCCCTGGGCAATGCATACCAGTTAAAAATCACTGTATAGGGGAATTAAAGGACATCATGAAAGATTGTGTTAAAATACTTGTACTTTACTTTTAAAGTACATTGTATTTATAGTACTTTACTTCAAGTACATTGCACCCAGTGTACTTACTACTTTACTTAAAGTACATCACGTCTCATTTACTTTGTACTTTACTTGAAGTACCTTTTAGATGTACTTTACCCAACACTGGCCTTTAGTTTATTTTTGTTGTGGCGCCATAGGCGTGTAGTGTTTCAAGCTTGCCACTTGTGTCATGCTGAACACAGAGAAACACTTCGCCACTGCATGATACCTTCTAGGCATTTGAAACACTCTTCCGTTCAGTCTGACGACCGCAAAGCTAATAAAATGATATATAAAATGGTGTGCTGCCAAATAGCCGACGCCCCCATCTTTCCAAAGCCACTGCTCAGGGAAAACTACGCCAGCGCCACACAGCGGCATCCGCTTCAAAGGCCTCACGGGGGGCACACCGTATTTTCCTCTACACCCCTTCTAAGACACTGTATCATTTTCAAGCCGGCTGTGCTGATGACCCTAATGTTCACCCAACATTACTTTGACTTAGTTGCAACTTGGTTGCAACATAATAACATGCCACAATGTTTGGGCTATGAAAAATTTAGCTTTTAACTTCTCTGAGAGCTCCTTTGGAAGTAATGCTCTTTAATCGGGCTTTTTGTTTTAGATTCAATAGGCTATTTTTGATTACTGTTTGAAACTAAAAATGGTCAGTAGCGGGTATAACTTCGAACTTGAGATAGGGTGAGGGTGTGGACTGCTGCAGATAAAATTGCTATTTAGTATTTGTGTAAGGCTTAGAGGAGCCACCAGACCAAAGATATGAATGGTTTGCAATGTATCTGCTATACAAGCATAATTTTGGATGATCTCTTTATTAACTAAAACTAATAAAAAAAAAGGAAAGGAGAAGTCCAAACTCCTGTGTTGTGAGCAGTTTTTTTTTTATGCTGTGTGCTAAAGTTGTTGGAACAAACAAGTTTTACATTTGGTTTCTGTTTTTCTTGCAGAGACAAGTTCGAAGTGAGCCCTGAGAGCGTGGCATATCTTGCAGGTAAGCACATTTCCAACGCTGTAGTTCTCGCTGAGAACCATTGATCTTGACCCAAGTGTTGCAGACCTTTGTTAACATAATACCATATTTGCACGAATATAACGCGACCACGAATATAACGCGAGGGCAGGTTTTCATGCCCTCAAAAGAAAAAACAAATTATTAGTATTATAACGTGAGTTGAGGTCAGCGTCAATTTCTTGCACGTGGGAGTATAGCAGAAGTGGAAAGTCAGTAGAAATAGAAGAAATATCAGTTTATGTTTTGACTGCACTCATCCTGACTGCTCAAGTCCTTCGTTTACAATCCACTTGGCGACTACGCAGATAGGCAGCAGCACGGCACTGCTTGTCTGGTAGTTCCTTTTTCTTCGGCGTGACTCCTCGGCAGCCCACAATCCAAGCAAAGCATGAAACAGAAGCACCAACACACAAACACCAGACCACTCCTGGAGCAGTACCTAAAAATGCGCAGGCAGAAAAAATATTGCTGAACCCGATACACGATCACACTTCTTGTTCTGGTCCCTCCGCATAAACAAACCTCGTGTTGCACAATAATGCGGTCGATGCGGTCGGTAGTCTTTTTGACTTGACTTGGCCTGGCTTTGCTTGAGCTTGAATTGGCCAGTGCCCGCATTCCCGCATAGGCGCGGAGCACCACTGATCTCAATGACAATTGCTGGATCGCGCATCCGGCTCCCGCCAAGTGAAGCCACCGGACGCAACTATCGCTGGGATCACGATTTGTGGTTTGCCGAGCGTTTTTGCTGGTTTACAAGCGTGCTGTAAACACGTTTTTCTATTTGTTACGTCGTCATTCGCCGAATAAGTTTTTAAGACTGTATTGTTGAGGCTCGTTGTGAACACGTGGAAATTTACCGAAAGCGCGGTGTCGCAGGAAAAAGGCACAACTTGTCGAAAGCAAGGGTCTGGCGGCGTGTTCAAAGCTTCCTTGGCACATCAAAGTGCCGAGTGTCTCCGATGCCTTCGTGCGCTTGGATACCAACCAAGAATCGACGCTGTGTGGATGTGTTTTGCGGGTGCAATGTGCGTGAAGCTATATCGAAAAGGTACAACTCGTCAAAAACAAGTGTATCGCCGGTCTCAGCGGGCGTGATCAAAGCTTCTTTGGCACGCCGAGTGATGCATCTTTGTGCCTTTGCATGCTTGGATACCGATCAAGAATCGCGCCGCACCAAAGTTCTGAGCGTGTGTCGGCGTAGATGCCTTTAGATCATTTATATCTATATCGGCCATGAAGTTCTGGATCGTCCAGCTCTTCCGGTGAGTTGCTATCAATAAAAGAAGGGAGATCATATGCGTGTCGCCTATGTACTACTAACCATGGCTATGTTCCAAATCTACTCTAATGGGTCACATGGGAGCACAAATAGAGCAAAGCTGTGGAGCAAGGAGGGTTTTTGAAGGCAAAAGTACAAGACGGTGAGAATGAAAATCTTTTGAAGCGCGGCCTATATGGTCGCGTGCAATTAAGTAAGTTGATAATGAGCCAGCACTGATCAGTGATAAGGAGCTGTTTGCGCAGTATTCTGTAAATCGTCTAAGGACGAAAAAATTGCGGTGGCACAGCTCGGCTATGCCAGGATATACGTAGCGTGAGCTTGACCTGCGCACAAAATAGAGCGCTATCAAGCAGCTCGGTGCAGCGCCAGAACTTGGCTACTGCCAGCGGAGGCACGCGGCTGGACACGCAGTGGCCAGTGCGTCTGCGCGCTATGGCGTCACTCCTCTGGAATGCGAAGACGGCGACGCGCGGCGGTGGCGGTAGAGCCCGCGGCGGGGCGGCTCCGGCCACGCCAGCTGTGCGCCGTGTGGCGTCACTGCTCCCCGGCGCTTGCGCAGATTGGTGAAGCGCGCGCGCTGGCCGCGCGGTGCTTAGGCGGCATTGGCGGCGGCAGCGGCTCGGCCTTGCCTAGCTGTGCTCCGTGTGGCAGTCACTGCTCCTCGGCTTGCGCAGCGGAGTGCGGCTCATTAGAAAGCCACGCGAAACTGCTCAACCTCGGCCAGTGTATCTAACGCTACAAAAGATGTATCTTTCCCCCATCTTCCGTCGCTAGTGGAAGCTGGATTAAGCTCGTTCCTAAACCGCGAGGGCCGCAGAGTATACAGACGTCAGGGTAAAGTAAGACGCTGGTCCAGAGGCACATAGGCTTCACGCACATCGCACTCGCAAAACACATTCCACGGCGTCGATTCCTGGTCGGTATTCAAGCATGGAAGGCACAGAGACGCGGCACTTTGGCGTGCCAAGGAAGCTTTGAACTACGCCGCCAGACCGGCGAAACTTGCTTTCGGCGAGTTGTGCCTTTTCCTGCGGCACTGTGCTTTCGTGAAAATTTCCACATGTTCTCAACGGTAAGTATCACGCCTCGCACAAGATCTTAAAGAACGTCTTCCGCAAATGACAATGAACGAGTAGAAAAGCGTGTCTACAGCATGCTGGAAAACACGCCATTAAAGGCTAGCAAAACCAGCATCGTATCCCAAGTGAGTGAAGTGTGGTGGCTTCACTTTCGCGCTGCAGCGACCTAGCGGGGAAGCGCGATCCAGCAATTGTCATTGAGATCAGTGGCACGCACTGAGTTTCTGCGGCATGTGCGCATTGTACAAACACAAAAGCAATAAAAATGCTTTTTTATGTTTTCTATTGGCCCCTTCCGTGGCCCAATAGCTAATAAATTCACTTCCACAGCCCCACTTCTTTTCCTACCTGATCTCCTGCATTGAGCCGGAGGGATGGCTTTCTCCAGACTTCGCGTGCCTCCGTGGCTGAACTCAATTCCGAATATAACGCGGGTGCGTTTTGGAGCACGTATTTCGAAAAAAACTCGCGTTATTTTCGTGCAAATACGGTATTTAAAGGGCACTGACAGGTCAAAATCCTATTTTTTTATTATCCGAAACGATTGAAAATGATGCCTGGACATTGCCCTCAAAATTTGAAACTTGGGAACTCAGTATTTGTGAAGTAAAAAAACTTTCAGCTTTACTCTGGTGAAGAAGGAAGACCAGGAAAGGTGTACTATGGTGGGAATGAAGTAATGACCGGCTGCAAGTCGGCAAGCCAGAGTGGAAAGGCTCAAAAGGTTGCTGCCATCCATGAGCG
>JAZHYW010023109.1:0-11871 GCA_037355805.1 Ixodes ricinus | reverse complement strand
GTCGTAGCTCTCCTATCTTATGTAAATTTGTTATCTTGTGGTTTCCATGCCTACCGTAGGCTGTAGCAGTTCAAGTTGTCTCATACAGTGCATAACAGACCCTTTCAGAAATTTAGTCTGGCCACTTTAAACACTAGCACTTGAGTGTATGCCACCCATGCCACACTAATGGGGGCCTTCTTAGAGCTGACGAAGGAAAAAGTTGAAAATGCCCCTACACATACAATATGAGGCTTGTGTATTTCGGATAATATTACTAGAGGCCAAATTTTTAGGCATTAAAAAAGCATGTTCTAGGCGCCAAAACGAGGCAGGCAAAACAATGTTTTAGCATTGTTTTGCATATGACATGTTTCTAATGTCGTATTCTGTCACCTGCTGTAGACCAGCGTGGGGCACAAACTGGAAACGAGTAGTGTTTTGCGAATACTGTAAATGACTAAATATTCGCGTGAACCTAATTTTCGCGAATCGTATACAATTCACGAAAAATACGTCCCGCGAACAATTCGGGCAATATGTGAACGCTACGGAAGCTACACTCGATCGCGAAATTTAGAACCTGCGAATAATTTCAAATTTTCAGCTTTGGCCCGATTCACAAAAATTTGAGCCCGCGAAAATTAAGTCGTTTACAGTATTTGAAATATTGAATAATAGTTTCGAATAATCGGTATTCAATACTCGCTTTGAGAGATGAACTGCGATACAGCCGAGCCCGGTTGTACCACGCTCGGGTATTTAAAATTATTGTTTATATCGAAAAGTCCAAACATCCCCTTAAAAATCACATGTAATATGATACAAATGTTTTTTGTTTTTTTTTGTATTGAACTTCTATGGAGGGGACACTCGATATAGCAAACGAAGCTCGGCCGCCCGTTGCTTTTCCTGTGATCCAATTGCGCCCCGATTGCGCTTGTGGCGAGCACATAGCATATAGCTTGCATTGCGTCGCCTTTGAATTTGATGTATCCAGGCTCGACTGTATTCATATTTTTCAAAGTGTTGATCGCGGTGGGCTAGCCCCGTTGAGCGCGCTTCTTTACTGAGCATGGGGACACTGCGGAGAAGCAACACCCGCGGGAGGAGCGAGCTCTGTGGGTGTTACTTTTCCGCAGTGTACCGGTGCTTGTTAAGAAGTGCACTTAACGGGGTAACCCGCAGCGATCAACACCCGGGAAAGTATGAATATCGCAATTGCGGGCTTGTGAGAAAAGCACACTTTCAATGTGGGATGGTGCACACGCGCACCTAGTGTGTTTAAAAAGAAACGGAAACTTTGTGAATGTTGGTATCTACGTTGCAGCAAAGTTTTCCAAAATAAACTGTAGCTGTTATGGAAGAGTATGTTTGGCAGATATGGCCCGACAACCGGCGTTCATCATTCATGATTCGTTTCTTTTATTTCAAAATCAAGATTGAAGAAATAATATTTGCATATTGCAAGATTTGTAAATCCAGGTTTGATTTTAATTCAAATTTGTCATTTACTTGCCATTCCAAGGTATTGGACTTTGAGGTCACACTTCATAAATATAGTTAGATTAAAATTAGCTTATAAATGGACAAGTGGAAGCTTAGGAACAACCTCCGCAAGTTTAGCTGGGTGTGATTTAAGCATGCTGCAACAGCAGTTAAATACTTGGATAAACCATTCGGTATTCAATTTGAAAATATTCGACCAAAACCAGTATTCGTTCTAAATTCGCTTGGAACTCAAAATCCACTATTCACACATGAGCAGAAATGGGTCCTTCGTCAGCGCTCGGCAGGGACTTGTGTTGAATCACCAAGAACAGGAGTCCCAGCTGAATGCTAAAGCAGCGCTTCAGCCCAGTTCGTGCCCAACCCTAAAAATCCGGCAGGCGACATAGAAACTCCAGCACTACAGCCTCGTTATTTAGGAAGTGTGGGTAGAGACGTCTGGTCTCATAGACTTCCTCCCCGCTTTCAGCTTTGCCTTCCGCTACAACCCGGCCCTGCAGCCGCGCGCCCTCATCGTGTTTGGCTGCATCAGCAAGGGGGTGACGGACCAGGAGGCGAAGCAGCTGCTGCGGGTGCTGGTGAAGGCCCTGGAGTCGTTCCAGGACCTGCAGCTCATTGAGGCCATCATCATGGGCCTGACCCGGCTGCAGCCCCTGCTGCGCCTCGAGTCCCCCATCCACCGGGCCCTGTTCTGGGTGGCCATCTCGGTGCTGCAGCTTGACGAGATGGCCCTGTACGCCTCGGGGCTCGCCCTGCTCGAGCAGAACCTACACACCCTCGACTCGCAGGGCATGTTCGAGACGCCCGTGAGCTCTTTTTCTTTCTTCCTCCTAGTGGCTTGATCCGCTTTGTAGACGTGCGCGAGTATATGAAACTTTCGACTATCGATGTATTGCCTTCAAACTTTAGAACAAATTGGATCGCAGGGCATGTTTGAGACACCCGTGAGCTTCTTTTCTTTCCTCCTCCTAGTGGCTCGATTAATTTTGTAGACGCATGCGAGTATTGAGTATCGGTGTATTCGATTCAAACTTCAAACCAATTTGGATCGCAGGGCTTGTTTGAGACGCCCGTGAACTTCTTCCCTTTTTTCTTCCATTGGCTAATTGCTTTCTGTACATATGCACAAATATTTGAAACTTTGAAATATCAGTACCGTAATATCCCGAGTCATCGCCCACCCCCTGCCACCTGAAATTCATAGAAAAAGTGGGGTGGGCCATGTCTCGGTGGGTGAGCACAAAAAGTTAATAAAAGCGGAGAAAGCCGCCCAGTTTTCTCTCCGTATCTAGCGCTGCTACGCAACAGATACATTAAACTCAAAACTCGATTTAGTTTTATTGTTTTATAGAAAAATTCTCACGAAAGAATGTTTTATTACCGCGAAGTCCGTTGCTTGCATACGCGCTAGGAACGCCACCGATCTGCATAGAGCACGAACGTTTGTTCCGTGAAAACATGTCACCACTATGTTCTCCTAGTTAGTAAAAAAAAAGAGAAGAAAAGAAAGAAAATTCTGCAAGAAAATAGAAAAACCAACCAGGCGCAACGAGCGAGCGAGCGAGCGGACCAAAGAAGCGACGAAGAGCGATGCTGAGAAAGCGGAAAAGCCGGCGATCGCGTGGCAAATACTTTGGCGTCGGGCCAAGTCGGGCGCCTTGTCAATCACAAGCTCTTGCGCAACTTTCTTGTTTTTTGCGTACATGCGTGCGTCCATGCACGGCGTGCTATCAATAGGGGTTTGGGACGCTCTACTAACGTCTGTGTAGGGCGTTCCAGAAAAGCTTTATTTACCTGTTGGCTTTGTCTAAAACATTGCCCAACCGCGGTCGCGACGTGCGCGGAGAAGGAGCGGGTTCGCTGCGACCTTACTCGGCGGAGACAGACTTCGACCTTACACTCCGGCGGTTACATCCCAAAATATGGGGCGTACGCTTACCTCGCGATTCCTGACTGGGTTAGTGCTTGTGTTATCTTTCCGATTCTTTTTTTTTTGTCGGATCGATATTTTCGTAAGCAAAACAAACTTTTATTTTGTTATCTTCATCGTTTTCTTTTCGCATGGATACACTACCACTTCGGAGTCGCTCACGCGAAAAATGCGTAAGCAAAGAGGAGCCTTTCTCTCCGTTTTACTTTGTCACGGACGTCCTCCAACTGTAAGGTCCGCGGCCGCGTCATTTGGGTAGGATGAGTGTTTGCAGATCGCGGAGTCCGCGTTGGGGTATTTGAAGGGGTGGGCGATGACTCTGTGTTTTTCTAGAAATCGATATTGGCCCAAAAATTGGGGTGGGCGATGACTCGGGGATGGGCGATGACTCGGGATATTACGGTATATTCGATTAGGACTTCAAATGAAATTGTGGCATTCAAATTCCTAATTATATATAGAATAATTATAATTTTAATATTTTAAAAATATCAGCTTTATTGAGTTTGTTCCTAATGCGCTATACTCCTTTGGCACGGTATGAGGCAAGGAAGCAACAGCTGTGGCCGCACTCCAGAGTTATAATTTGTGGCTCTTTGCATTGCATAAATAAAATGAGTGCAAAGAGTAGGGTGATCCAGACGTCCCGTTTGGGCCGGGACAGTCCTGTTTTAAAGGTGCATTTCTGCCGTCCCGTCATTTTTTGCAGTGAAGCCTCACGTCCTGTTTTCGTGGGAACGTGCGTGCATAGTTGCGAAATCGGTGCTAAGCAAATGGAAGAAATCTAATAGAATAGATAATACTTTTTATAAAAATAAACATACTACGTACTATAAGAATGTTACCTTCCATAGAGTAAACTTAGAGCTCTTTCTATGGTTCCATCTGTCAATAGGTTCTGTTCGCACACACGCTTGTTCGGGGGACTTTTCTACCGTAAAGTTCAGAAAGAATGCCCACCCAAGATTGAAGAGATAAATGGTAAAAAACATGGGATGGGCTATCTTCGAAGATGCCACAGCAAAACTTTATCAAAAATTAATGATAAATACCCTGGCACCTGCTACAAACCACGTGATGCGGGAACTGATACATCGAGATTGCGGACACTGCAGATTCGCGTTTCATGATGCGATAAACATGCAGGAATTCGCTGCGAACTCCTGTGTCATGGGAAAGGATACCGCAGGTTGCGGATGCAGCAGATTCACGCTTCACGGTGCGAAGGACCCGTGGAAACCCAGCCGAGAACTTTCATCTCACGGGAACGAATACCGCAAATCGCGGACGCAGCAGATTCAAGTTTTGTGGTGCAATAAACATGCGTGGAACCCGCTACAAACTTGCCTGTCACGGGAACCGATATCGTGCACGCAGATCGCGAGCGAAAACGTGCAGGAATCCGCTACAAACTCGTATGTTACGGGAACAAATACCACAGATCGCGAACGCAGCAGAATTGTATTTCACGATGCAATATACACGTGGGACCAACTCGCCTGGAATCGAGATAGTGGGCAAAAACACGGGAATCTGCTACAAACTTTATAGGGGTCTTTCGTAGATCGTTTTCGCCGTCTTGCAACGCTCTCTGCAACCTACTATGATATTCGGAACTCTACAGTGAAGGCCCTCGGCGCGCGGGTGCAGTAGCGGCTTCTTTGTTGCAGAGGGCTTAGCAAAGGGGGAAATGCGGTTTACGAAAACTCCCTTATGTCACAGGAACGGGTACTGCAGATTGCGGACACACCAGATTCACATCTTGCGGTGCAACATACGTGCAGGAACAACTCACGTGTTACGGGAGCCGATATCGCGTGCGCAGATTGCGGACAAAAATGCGGGGACTTGCTATGAACTCGCTTGTCAGACGTGCCAGTACAGCAAATTGCGCAGGTGATGCGATTCCCGTCGGACATAGCGTGACGTCCGACGGGAAATCTGGGGGTGGGCAATGTTTGGGAATTTTTATGTTACAGATATTTAGCCAGGAAAACGGGATGGGCGACCTTTCGGGGGCGGGCGTTCTCTTGGGGCTTTACGGTATATTACTCTATTTGGCATGCTTAAGTTTTGTATAAAAATGAAGAAAAGAGGTGGTTGTATTATTGACTAATTGAAGAACTTTGGGAAAGCATACATTTGTACAGTGAACTGAATAGTAGCAGAGCTTGCTTTAGCCAGATTTCGGAAAAAATTTGCTCATTTTCACTTTATTAACCTAAAACTGGCTCATTTAAAAAAAGAAAAGAAAAGAATCTTTTATTTTTATGAAATAAAGGAATGCCAGAACGTGTGTTTAGATTGTCGTCAACCCAGAGCTGCTGCAGTGACAACACCGAACGTTTCCTTTGGTAGAATGCAGTTCAGAAATAGAATAATCCAAAGGGTTCCCAAACTGGGTTCCCAAGAATTCCGAGGTTTCCTGGAAAACCCTCGTATGTTCTACTGAGCCCCCAAGGATTCTCAACGGTCCTTGTCCCCGAGCAAAGTGTTATTCCCATTTACGTTTTCTTCTAGCAGATCCAAGCCATTCACTGATACATAACTGTTTGCCGAACACTTTGTATAATAAAAAGAGACAGGTGAGATGTACAAAGTTTGAGAACAAAGGAATGATGATGGTGATGATGACTGTGCAGAAAACCCTGAAGCACATCATGATGAGCACCCGGGAGCCCTTGGAGTGGCACTTCAAGCAGCTGGACCACTCGGTTGGACTCAGCTTCAACTCCAGTTTCCACTTTGCTTTGGTCGGGCACCTCCTCAAAGGTGGGGGCCCCTTCGCTTGCCGTGCAACTCGGTTGGCTCCGAAGGACGTGCGAGCGGCACTAGATCTTTCTGAAAGCAGGGGATGGTGGAGATCTTTGGTTCATGGGGAAAGACGGGGCTCGAGGGAAGGGAAGGGAAGGGGGAGGGGAGGGGAGGGGAGGGAGGGAGGGGAGGGGAGGGGAGGGAGGGAGGGAGGGAGGGAGGGAGGGAGGGAGGGAGGGAGGGAGGGAGGGTAGAGAGAGCTATAACTATAATCCGGTAATTTGACTGGAAAAGATTTTGTAGTCTGCAGAGAGTGAATTCGAATCGAATCAGGCCACATCATTTCACTGTCCTATGCCTGCTGGCATAGGACAGTGAAAACATCATTAGGTATGCCCTGGCTATTATAAAGCCCAAGTGCCTGAAAATGCCTTTAAAGTTTTTTTATGTTCCTTTTTCTTGGCATGCTGTTTAGATGTTTTCGTTGTAGTGGCTGACACTGGTTGGCCGTAACTTGGCAATAGAGAATCCTGTCGTTTCAGGCTTCCGGCATCCCACGGCCACGACTGTGTCGCGGACCGCACGGGTCTTGAGCATGCTTCTGGGCATTGTGGCGAAGCCACACAAGAGGTAGGTTGGCACCTGGGTTCTTCGGCGGTCAATTTGGTGCTGCACCATCACTGCACTTGTCATTGGTACAGTGTTCTAGAAGGGGAGTAGTGGCAAAAGTGAAGCCAACGTCAATCGGGAGGCGCTGTCCTGAAAAAAGCGGACGGCCGCCTGTGGCGCTGCAGTCAACAACTGGAGGAGAAAACCGCTGCATCGGTTGCTTCCTCGCGTTAGCAGCCTTCAGGTTCTCTTGGCGGACGCCACCTGTCCAAATGATGGGATGTGCTGATCACTCCAAAGCATTACCTGCTGAACTGATGGCATTTTTGCTGCCGCTAGGCTGCATTCATTTTTAAGTCTTTCAATCGTACCAAAGTATGGAAGCATGAAGCTGCAAAATACCCTAAGCTCGATCAATCAATCCGTATAGCTTTCTCGCCCCGTTTTCTCATTGCAAGTATCAGTTACTTTCAGTACCTTCAGCAAATTCTACTTTTGTAATTGTGCCATGACCTTCTGCACTGAGAAAAGATGTTGCGTCAGGCAAACACTATGACACACACACACGCACGCAAGCGTGCGTGCACACACACACACACACACACACACACACACACACACACACACACACACACACACACACACACACACACACACACACACACACACACACACACACACACACACACACACACACACACACTTCGTTCAGTTTCTAGGATACATAAAGTTGGATGCAGCTCTGAATGTATGTGTCTTCAGGGTAGCTTTTTTTTTTTTTGTTTTCATGGTGCATGCAAGGAAGAGCTCTCTGGCTCAATATCATCTTCATGAAGAATGGAACCATTTTCTTGAGCGGTTGGAAAGTGAAATTGTCGGAACTTTTCCCCCTTATTTATTTGGTCGTGTTCTTAGCAGCATCCATTTCTAAGTTAAAATAAATGTTTTTTGTGGTCAAGGTGGAAAAAGTCAGAATATTTTTTAGTCAAATAAATCAGATTTTTTTATTTGAATTAAACATACATGAATTAAATCTCTTCACCTAGAAATTAGTGAATTTTTTATATAGATGTGTTTTCTTTTAATAGCTGCCTGATATAAATATTTTCTGCTTGATTATTATTTCCTTTAAATACAAATTAAATACCCATGGGAACCACACTCATAGGCAAATGGTAAATACAAAAATGTTTTCAGTATTGTTTTGGGGAAAAGTGTTTGATTTAATTTATTATAGCCAAATCGGTGATCAAGGTTTAAATTATCTTGATTTTTATTGTCCACCCTTTGTGGTACATTTATTTCAAAGAATGTAATGTGAATTCATTGTTCTTTTCTTGCTATGGCAAAACAAGGGAAGGTAGTGTTTTCATTGGGAGTTATGGCTGCAGATCATTGGAATAAATTTAAGAACACAAACGATAAACTTCTGCATATATGAACAGTGAGCTGCTAAGGAAACCAGGCAAAGCTTGAATTTCTCTCTCAACTTTGCAAACCAGTCCACCAGTAAAAGACATGACACTAAAATAACTTTGGTGGATTGGTGTTTTTCTCGCCGCAATAATAAACTACCCATCATCGAACCTCAATATACGTCGGAATAGAAAGCTAGCCGTTGGGATCCGACTTCATAACTGGAGCGTATAAACTTAAAAAATGCATGAGCGTGAATAGCATCTGCTTCGAGGAGCAGGCCATTTTTTCATAGAAAATTTCTGGACATTGCTCATAACTCATATAGCGTCTAAGTCTGAATGTTAGCACCTTATCTGGATCTCTGGAGCTACAGTCGGGGGGAAACTGAGCTGACAGAGCATTCGCCTTTAGTTTATTTTTGTTGTGGCCCCATAGGCGTGTACTGTTTCCAAGCTTGCCACTTGTGTCGTGCTGAACACAGAGAAACACGTCGCCACTGCATGATACCTTCCAGGCATTTGAAACACTCTTCCGTTCAGTCTGACGACCGCAGAGCTAATAAAATGATATATAAAATGGTGTGCTGCCAAATAGCCGACACCCCATCTTGCCAAAGCCATTGCTCGGAATACTACTCCAGCGCCACACAGTGGCATCCGCTTCAAAGGCCTCACGGGGGGCACACTGTATTTTCCGTACACCCCTTCTAGGACACTGTATCATTCTCAAGCCCGGCTGTGCTGATGACCCTAATGTTCACCCAACATTACTTTGACTTAGTTGTAACTTGGTTGCAACATAATAATATGTCACAATGTTTGTGCTTTGAAAAATTGAGCTTTTAACTTCTCTGAGAGCTCTCTTTGGAAGTAATGCTCTTTATTCTGGCTCTTTGTTTTAGATTCAATAGGCTATTTTTGATACTGTTTGAAACTAAAAATGGTCAGTAGCGGGTGTAACTTCGAACCTGAGATAGGGTGAGGGTGTGGACTGCTGCAGATAAAATTGCTATTTAGTATTTGTGTAAGTTTTAGAGGAGCCACCAGACCACAGATATGAATGGTTTGTAATATATCTGCTATACAAGCATAATTTTGATGATCTCTTTATTAACTAAAATAATAAAAAAAGGAAAGGAGAAGTCCAAACTCCTGTGTTGTGAGCAGTTTTTTTTTATGCTCTGTGCTAAAGTTGCTGGAACAAACAAGTTTTACATTTGGTTTCTGTTTTTCTTGCAGAGACAAGTTCGAAGTGAGCCCTGAGACGTGGCATATCTTGCAGGTAAGCACATTTGCAGTGGTGTAGGTGCTCGCTGAGAACCATTGATCTTCACCCATGTGTTGCAGACCTTTGTTAACATAGTACCGTATTTGCAACGAATATAACGCGACCACAAATATAACGCAAAGGCAGGTTTTGATGCCCTAAAAAAAAAAAAAGTATTACTATTATAACGCGAGCCGTGCGCCGCGTCAATTTCTTGCACGTGGGGGCATAGCAGAAGTGAAAAGTCAATAGAAATAGAAGAAATATCAGTTTATGTTTTGACTGCACTCATCCTGACTGCTCAAGTCCTTCGTTTACAATCCACTTGGCGACTACGCAGATAGGCAGCAGTGCGGCACTGCTTGTCTGGCAGTTCCTTTTTCTTCGGCGTGGCTTCTGGGCAACCCACAATCCAAGCAAGGCACACGAAACAGAAGCACCAACACGAAACACCAGACCACTCTGGAGCAGTAACAAAAAAAATGAGCAGGCAGAAAAAATATTGCTGAACCCGATACACGATCACACTTCTTGTTCTGGTCCCTCCCGCATAAACAAACCTCGTGTTGCACAATAATGCGGTCCGATGCATCGGTAGTAGGGTATAGTGCAATATTCAGAAATTTCGAATAGTAGTTTCGAATAATACACTATTCGATATTCGCTTCAAGAATAACTGCACTATTCGCGTTTTTCGAGCGTTGATTGCGGCTGATTAGCCTCGTTGAGTGCGCCCTACCGAGCACCGGTGCACTGCGGAGAAGCAATACCCAAGCGAAAGCGAGCTCTGCAGGTGTGTCTTCTCCTGCATTACATCGGTGCTCGGTAGGAAGCACACTCAACGGGGTAACCTACGCGTGTAACACTGGAAAAGTGTGAATATAGCCATTACGTGCTTGAAAAGAAAGCATACATTCAAAGCGATGATGGTGCACGCGTGCTGTCTGCATTTGAAAATAAATGGAAACTTTGTGAATGTGTATATCTATGTTGTAGTAAAAGTTTCAAAAATTAAACTTACTGTTACCCAAGAGTATATTATGTTAGGCAGAGATGATCTTGCAGCCTATATTCATTATGCGTGATTTATTCTCTCTTAACTCGAGATGAAAGAAGGAACATTTTATATAGCAATATTTGTAAATTCACTCAATTGTGTATAGTTTGCCATCTCTATAGGATTCATTTTATGTCAAATATGTCATTTACTTGCCATCCCAAGACATCAGACCTTCTTAGTTCACAGTTCATAAATATAGATAGATTAAACTTAGCTTGTAAATAAACAAGAGTGGAACAACTTTCACAAGTTTTAGCTGGATTTTCATTTAAGCATTGCGCAATGGTAATGAAAGGTGTGGATAAATTATTCGATATTCGATTCGAAAATATTCGGCCTAAATCGCTATTCGCTTTGAATTCGCTTCGAACTCAACATCCATCTATTCACCTCAAGACCCATATCGGTAGTCTTTTAACTTTACTTGGCCTGGCTTGGCTTGGCTTGAGTTGGCCAGTGCCCGCATTCCCGCATGGCGTGCACACCACTGATCTCATTGATAATTGCTGGATCGCGCATCCCGCTCCTGCAAGTGAAGCCACCGGACGCAACCTCGCTGGGATACGATTTGCAGTTTTGCCAGCGTTTTGCTGCGGTTTTCCAGCGTTCTGTAAACACGTTTTCTATTCCTTCGTCAGTCATTCGCCGAATAAGTTTTTTAAGACTCTGTGTATTGTTGGACAACCGTTGTGAACACGTGGAAAATTTTACGAAAGTGCAGTGTCGCAGGAAAAAGGCACAACTCGTCGAAAGCAAGGGTCTGGCGGCGTGTTCAAAGCTTCCTTGGCACGTCGAAGTGTTGTGTCTCTGTGCCTTCGCGCGCTTGGATACCAACCAAGAATCGACGCTGTGTGGATGTGTTCTGCGAGTGCAATGTGCGTGAAGCCGTATGTACCTCTGGATCAGCGTGCTTACTTTGCTCCGACGTCTGTATACTTGCGGCCCTCGCGTCGTTTAGGAACGAGCTAATCCAGCGTCCAGTAACGACGGAAGATGGGGTAAAGTGCGTCTTTTTTCGTCCTCAGACGATTTACAGAATACTGTGCAAAACAGGTCCTCATCACTGATCAGTGCTGGCTCATTATCAACCTACTTAATTGCACGCGAGCACATGGGCCGCGCTTCAAGATTTTCATTTGGTGACCTCGGGCAATTGCGCCCGACGCCGCTCAAGCTCTGAAACGGGTGCCTAAGAGCTGCGCTCTAAAAAAACTTTCAGCCTTTCCACTCTGGTGAAGAAGGAAGACCAGCAAAGATGTACTATGGTGGGAATGAAGCTAATGGCAGGCCGCAAGTCGGCAAGCCAGAGTGGAAAGGCTTGAGAGGTTGCTGTCATCCATGAGTG